>PNEQ01120919.1:0-12807 GCA_003012365.1 Medauroidea extradentata
GCAAGAATCACCACGGTGAGAGGCAAGGGGACTCACATAAAACAAGCACCCCAGGGCAAGGTGAGTCGCGTAACACAAAAATCACCAGGGTGAGAGGCAAGGGGACTAACATAAAACAAGCACCTCAGGGCAGGGGGAGTCGCATAACACAAGAATCACTAGGGTGAGATGGAAGGGGACTCACAAAACAAGCACCCCAGGCAAGGGGAGTCGCATAACACACGGTGAGGGCAAGTTAGAAATTTGACACTTTTAGTATATGCAAGTTGAAATGTTTCTTTCGGTTTGAGAGCTGTTGCATACACTCAGACATTAAGAAACGCCAGTAAGGCCTCCCCCTAGGCAGGATAACAGACCTGCAGTCAGGTCCATTGTCAAAATCTTGTTCTGAAATGCAGCAGAAATCCGGAATAAGAAGCAGGAGCTGATATATTACTTAACACGCAACCATGTACAAATCGCCGCAATTAATGAGACCCACTTACACCTACAACACCGTTTCTCTGTCCCAGGTTTCTCTTGCTTTTGGAGCGACAGAGAAAATAATGTAGGAGGTGGTGTTTTAATTTTAATTAAAAACACAAACTGCCATGCCCCAAAACAGGCTCAACTATATACAATTGAAGCCGTAGGCATTAACTTAAAGCTCGGCGGCCAGCAGTTCTCTTTACTCAGTTTACTGTCCACCTGGGCGCACACTTACGCGCGCTGATTTAAATGAATTAACAAACATATCCCCCATTCAACTGGCTGCCGGCGACCTGAATGCAAAACACCCCACCTGGGGCTGCAGGACGCTGACAGCCAATGGAAATACTTTATTTAATCACCAAAACCGTCGCAATTATTTAATTCATGCGCCTGATGAACCTACTTCCGAGACTACACAGGCGAATCACCAGCCCGACATTCTAGCCTTTGCAATAAGTAAAGGCCTTAACATGACCCTTACACTAGAAGTAATACATGAATTGGCCTCGGACCATTACCCTGTCCACTTAAATTTTGACCAACTAGAAAAAGACGAAAGGCCAATTAGAAAAATTAAAGATTATAAACATGCAAATTGGGAAGCCTTTAAAGAGTACCTGGAAATTAATCTGCCGGATCCTGTTAGCACCCCCCGCGAATAAGAATCTTCGACTGACCATATCACAGAGCTAATTCAATCAGGTATTAGTCAATTTGTCCCTGAAAAGACCCCAAAGCCGCACAGTGATTCGCTGCCATATAATACTAGGCAGCTAATCATTCAGAATAATCGCCTGCACAGGCGCTACTCGCAAGGTAGAACTGGCCAACTCAGAGCACAAATAAATGCACTTAGAGAGCAAATTAACCCATTATACAATGGCAAACAGACCAGTGGAATAATAAATTATCCCGTCTCACCACTAAAGGTGCCAACGAAAGTACAAAGAGCAAGGAAGGTAACTATTGCTCTAGGCCTGCTAGGCAATTAGCCAGTTAATTCATTAATTAGGCAAGCTTGCAAGTTCTTGACAACGAGGGATTGTTGAAAGGTTTCGGTCTGCTGCTGTTTTAACAGCGCCAGTCAGCTCTTCATTAGCTCTTTCTTATAGGTTTAGCGCTAATGTAGTGTACATGTAGCCATTATATTGAGTATTTTCTACACTATTATTACCCCTTCGCACCCACTAGCAACATGGAGAGGTCTGAGCCCTCACGTGAAGCTAAAAAACGCCGCAAGGGGTCAGACACCCCACCAACAAACCACGACGATGGTATGGAGGCCGAAACCTCCCAGCCCCAGCAGGGAAAGGCTACCACAACAGCCAAGCGTAGGTCAGACCTCCGCCTACTGACTGTGTATCACACACAGGATGTGACGTACAGTTACATGATGTGCTTCTTCAAGGCCGAGCTCAAGGAGCCCACTGTTAACCATATTGTGCCCCAAGGAGTACAATATCTGCCATGTAATCTTGAGGACTACAACAAAGCCATCTCCATCCTGGAAGAGCTAGGAGTAGGTCTCAACTCCCCGCAGCGAAATGCCACTAAAGGTGGCCATCAAGCGCCTAGAGCGATCCCTTCCTGTCTCATTCATACGGGATGAGCTGCGCGACCTAGGTTTCCAGCCAATACACATAGCACCCAAGTTCTCCGGCCGAGACCGGTAGCCACTGCACATCTTTGTAGTGGAGCTGCCAAATACAGAACAGTCCAGGCAGATCTTCAACCTGAAATACCTTTGTGGCCTCGTCGTCAAGGTCGAGGACTTTAAGCTCCCCCGAAGTACCCCCCCAAATGCAGCTGCTACCAGCGCTTCTGCCACAGCAGTAAGGTCTGCCGACCCCCCGCACGCTGCCGCTTATGCAGCAAAAACCATCTAACGATTCACTGCACCTTGGAGAACAAGGATGACAGAGAACAGCGATACTGCATCAGCTGCAAAGGAAAGCATGCAGTAAACTACATAGGTTGTGCTTCCTACAAGGAGGAAAAATGGTGCTTTCTGCCGCTTGAGGAGCAGAAGAAATGCCAGCAACTCAGCAAGGCATCTATATAGGCCCAAAGCCAGCCTGAAAGACAACATCGTGCCCCGCTCCCCCCTCCCCGAGCCACCTGGGCGCAGCCTGGTCCTGATGGCTGGACTGTAGTGCCTGAATACCACAGAGGACGTACATGTGCTCAAAACTTTGTACCAGGATACGTGCAACAGGCCCCTATCTATACCCAGGATAGATAGAACGCATTGAACATGCAAGGCTTCTCGGAGGTTGACTTCCCCGCCCTTGCAAACCCGCACAGACCCCAGCAGCAGGGACATAAGGGAAAACTGTCCCACAACACCCAGAAAAAAAGGTGTGAAAAATACAGCTTGCTCTCGCCTCACGAGCGCCCAGCAGCACACCGCCAAGGCCACGCAACCACCAAAGTCCCAGGCGGCCTAGGATAGGCCAGACCCAGCGGCCAATCAGGACCGCACAACCACACAGGAACCTATAAAGGCTCCCGAAACTTCTCCGGACGTTGTGATTTAGTGGATCGAGGGCAGAGGACTCGATGAGAGGCAGTCGACGAGAGAGGACGTGTCTGCAGCTACTCCGCGACTTCGCTACAAGTTAGGTGTTGTACTTGTTAGTGCAGCCTAGCTCCAGTGCTTATTCTGCTTAAAAGCCAAAGTTAAGTTCTCCTCAAAACTTCCCTAGCTGTAAATAAAATTTACAGACGACTTAGCCATTTATTATAACGTAATTAGCCTGTCACCCGACCAACCCTGGCCTTGTTTCCGGTAAAGGGAAGAGGACAGGAAGGACCCGGGCTTGGACGGCAACACTTGTGTTTATAGGGCCACACATAGGTGAAATATTTCTAATTATTATGATCCTACTCATTTCACTGCGCTCTAGGCTACGTAACCACTTAACATGGAGCCCCCTGGGGCTTCCATGAATGTGCCACATCAGGCACTAAAAAAGCGCCCTGCATCAGGCAACGACCCAATCCCAGAGAACAATCGACCTAATGCGACCCAACAAAATTTGCTAGATGCAAATGCACAGAACACGCCAACAGGCAGTGCCACGCCCCAGCAACCAAGGAAGGTGCAAATCAAACCCTTCACAGTGTATACGACTCAAGAAAGATCGTACCCCGCACTAAAAAAAGCACTGGACACAAAATTGTTCCTCTCATGAAATGATGCCTGCATAGGAATAGACAGCATTCGCGTCCATACCTCCTGCATTGCCGATTACACAGAGGCAGTGAGAGTCACCAAAAACATGGGCTACCAACATAGCCTACTGCGACAAGCCGAGGAAATCCCGGTCAAGCGCTTATTCTGCAGAATACAAGCAGACACGCCCCACGACTTTCTGCGCGAGGAATTCGCTCATGCAGGAATGCCAATGACACGATTTCACTTCATACACGATAGAAATCGCCGCGTGATCAATAAACTAGTTGTCGAACTGCCCCATGGCACAAACACAGCGCCGTACCTAGCCCTGACACACTTCGCTGGCTTGTCAGTGAAAGTGGAAGACTTCCGCCACCCTACAGGACCCGCGCAATGTGCGAGATGCCAGCCCAACGGCCAACTAGAAGGAGGCTGCAGTGCCGCGCCGAAATGCAGGTACTGTGGAGGTGGACATACCACCTTCACATGCGAAATTGAAAACGACCGCACAAACGTCAAATGTGCACACTGAGGGGACAACCACTGCGCAAACTAGAAAGGTTGCAGTGTGTATAAGGCAACCAAGTGGAGTCAATTGCCGCATGAGGAAAGGCAAGCAAGACAGAACCAGTCACAACAGAACATCCGCGCAAATACCCGCGCAAATGCATGGCAACAGGCCCCTCAAAACCAGTCCCAGGCTTCAAATCAACCACAGCCACAACAGCCCCAGCATAATGTCTTTATGCCACACTGGGCTCAGCAACAGCAGCCCCAGTCGATACCAGTGCAAAACAGATATTCCAGTCTCCAGTATGAGACTGATTTCCCTGCCATTGCAAACTACCCTATTTCACGAGACCCAAACGTCTGTTGGGGAAGAAAACCCCAATATTCTAACAAGAGAGTCCAGGAAAACTCCCCGAGAACTCCCAAAAACATAGGAAAACCCCTCCCTGAGAAATCGCCCACAAGAGCAGTCAGTGTCAGTCCCCGCCCCTACTGCTCGCCCATTGGCCGAAACATGAGTGGCCAATAAGAGCGCAACAGCGACAGAACCGCGCCTACAAAAGGGCCGCGAAACCAAAATCGTCTCCAGTCGGCCTTCTGAGGCCATGGAGGTTACAGCTTCTGCTCCTTCACCCCCCGATGCCGATGCGATCATGCAAGCGATCCGAGCAACCTTCAAGGACGATGCAGAGCTCAGTAGGAACCCTGAAGTCGCCGACGAACTAATGTCCCTAGTGCAGCTGATAGTCATATGGACTACACCTGCCTTGTCCCAAGCTGAAAAGATAGCACAGACCATAGCGATCCATCTGAAAATAGTCAAGAACATTGGCCACGCATACACAAAACAATGCAGCTATAGCAAATAACTCCGACACACACACACAATTCTTTTCTGGAATGCGCGAGGCCTTAAATAATAAGAAACCAACACTTATCGACTATTTATCCAGGAACAATATAAAAATAGCAGCAATAAACGAAACACACCTTAAAGCCGCTGATAGGTATACTATTCCAGGCTTTGCCATATATAGAAGGGATAGACCACTGACAAGAGGAAAAGGAGGTGGAGTTGCACTAATTATTCACAATTCTATTAAGCACCATGAAATAAAACTTCCAGATTTTCAAACATTGGAAGCCGTAGGCATAGAACTTACACTAGGAAAACTGCGAACTAAATTACTATCTCTATATGCCCCTCCAGGGCGAACCCTAGTAGCTACAGACCTAAATAATTTAATCAATAATGTAGGCAGTACCATGTTAGCCCTAGGAGATCTAAATGATGAACACCCACACTGTCATTCGCGAAACAGAACTGCAAATGGCGTCACACTACAAAGGCACCAAATGCACAGAAATTATCAAGTTATGGCTCCATACGAGCCGACATTTCATCCTACACAGTTAAACCAACAGCCAGATGTGCTTGATACAGCTATAAATAAACAATTCACGACCACTTTTGACCTCAGAGTAGAACACGAACTTTCCTCTGACCATTACCCAGTTCATGTAGATTTTCATGCAGCTATAGTAGAGCTAAATGCCTCACGAAAATTCAAAAACTATACACGTGCCAACTGACCAGCATTTCAAAACCATATCTTAACAAATCTACCACACCTAGAGGAGACAGCTATAAGCACTCCAGAGGCAGTAGACGAGGCAATAGAGACCCTAACACACACCATACAAACTAGCATAGCCGAGCACATTCCAGAGAAGACAATCACAACAAAACTAGAGACTTTTCCACAATACATAAGGGACATTATCATTAGGAAAAATCACCTTAGGCGACAATACACACGTCGCAAAGACAGACAAACTTAAGCTAAAATAAACGAGCTGCAGGGAATTATCTCCGACGAAGTAACATATTGGAGAACAAGTGTTTGGGATACAAATATTACCAAACTCTAACACGAACAACTTATGGGGCCTAACCAAACACCTCCTCAATAAAACAGACAACAATCCCCACTTAACTACCACAGGTGTAGCCTACACCCCCGACAGCAAAGCCCAAGCCTTTGCAAATGTATTAGAAACGACCTTTCAGCCCAATCAGGATCCCTGCGACAGGTTATTTAGCGACACTATTTACCGAGAATTAACCACTAAATTAAGGCTACCCACAGTACAGGAACCAGAGCCTACTCAAACACAAGAAATCAGGTCAGCTATACAGCAATTGAAACCAAAAAAAGCACCAGGTGCAGATGGCATTCAGGCCATAGTACTGCAGACTTCCCGACCCTGCCCTAGAGTACATAGCAACATGCTTTACTGCCATCTTTAAACTAGAATATTTCCTTACCACCTGGAAATCAGCGAATGTAATTGTCTTTCACAAACCTAGCAAAGACAAAAAGCTTCCACAGAACTATAGGCCAATAAGTCTTCTCGACGCCCTTTCTAAAGTCATACAATATATTCTTTCAAGGCGAATAAACTTGCACATCTCACAGCACAATATACAAGATGAGCAATTCGGCTTTAGGCAAAAAACACTCGAAAACACACCAACTTGTCAGAGTCACTGAATATATCACACATGCCTTTAACTGTAAAGAATACATAGTAGCAGTTTTCCTAGATACAGCAAAGGCCTTTGACAGAGTCTTTCATACTGGATTATTATATAAACTAAACGAACTAAACATGCCAAGACTGTTATATTAAGATTATCAGAAGCTACCTAGACCACAGAACCTTTGCTGTTACATGCGAAGGGGCGACATCAAACACGAAAACAATATATGCAGGCATACCACAAGGCAGCATTTTAGGCCCAGTCTTATTAAATATGTATATAAATGACCTCCCTAAACCTGAACACAGACTACTACAATTTGGCTGCTATGCAGATGACACAGTAATATTTAGTCGCTCCCACAGTCTCAAACTAGCAACACAAAGACTCCAGCAAGCCCTAAATGCCTACCAAAATTATTACACAAAATGGAGGATCAAAATCAATGTAGGGAAACGTGAAGCCGTTGTATTCGCTCGTAGAAAATCACCCCAGCCAGCTGAGCGACCCGAACTAACTATTTAATCAACAAATACCGCACAAAGAAGTAGTGAAGTATCTAGGCGTCCTAATGGACAGAAAGCTCACCTGAAAAGAGCATATAGACACCAAATGCGCCAGTGCCCATGCCAGATTATCTGCCCTATATCCCATATTAAACCCACGAAAATCTCTCACACGAAATAAGGCCGTATTTCTGTAAACGATGCTAATACGGCCAATAATGACATATGCTGCGCCGGCATGGGCATATGCAGCCAAAACTCACACTAGGCGCCTCCAGATCATTCAAAACAAATGCCTTAGAATAGCAGCCCATGCGCCTAGATACTGCCCCATAGTAGACCTACATAGAGAGCTGAAAATAGAAAAACTAGAAGAGCACTTTGGGAAACAAACACAGCCGTTCTATACTGACTGTGCAAACAGTAATAATGCTAAAATCTAGCTTAGGCAATTATGACCCCAACGAAACACAAAAATATAAGCGGCCAAAGAGCATACTTGCTCATAGGCGCTCTAAACACCACACAGCCCTAGTGATAATTCCCAAAACATACACGAAACTATATTATTAGCACGACATGCTAAACAAGACACCTGCTTTACTCCTAACCCTACTGGAGTAATAGCACTACACAGGTGGCAATATGGTTGCCGATGCGAGGCCGTAATTTCACTCAGTTACCACCTATACATATCAATACGTACATATATACATGTACACATACAAAAATATACGTATGCATGCATAACACCACAAAAAAACATCTGCTCAGCTGCATCGCGACACTAACCTCATTCCATCTCATGGTACCTAAATAACTCTTTACCTTTCTCCTTCCTATATTTTTACCTAAATTTCTCTTTCTGGATACTAACCTTTTTTTTCTGCGTTCCAGAAAGATAGATGACTAGCATCTGCGGGTGGAAGGCTCAGTTCTGTCTTACGCCACCAGGGCGGTGTTACTGTGGTGCGACCCTGGTTACATTCCAGCAGCGGCTAGACCCATCTCATTGTCACCACTCATTAACCACACAAAGTCTATCTTAGCGAACTAACATACCCTACTTTCTCCTGCCCTGAATCCAGTAATGGTATCTAATGGTTTTTAGCTCCGCGACTGTCGCACAGATTTCCCAGCACCCTCCTCGCTTTGTGCTGATTTGCTGTGCCCTACATTCTAGACCCTTCTTCTTTCGGAGTGTGCCCATGGCGACAATTACTGCCATGGCACCAGACTACCCTGCTCAGCCGCGATGCATGCGTCACTTTATAACAATTAAACCCGACCTAAGGCATATAGGGCTTGCCCTGAGACGCATCCTATCCTCCACTCGGCCTATCTACTAACATGCATGCCGGAGGGCACACAGAACTGTGAAGGTGCTCACGCTGGCGTGGCGGGATTTCGGGGCTCGCCAGAAAAAAAAATGCCGGACATTGTCAGTATGGAAACCATCCACTAACGAGAGCAGGTCTGTGCTGCCTTCCAGTTTCTCCTTCGACCCCCTGAAGGAGAAAATATGCCAAACAACTGCTGCTCAAAAAGACCCGTTTATAGGCAAATTCTGCTCACAACTGTGCTAAATCTTAGCCATTTGGTTTGACCCCACTAGCCCCACTGAAGATAAGTGCAGAGCCACGGTAGGTTTTGCCTTATCAGTGAGGAGCATGGGCCGACCCAATGCCTCCCCCTAGGCAGGATAACAGATATGCAAACAGGCCCCCCTCCATTGCCAAAATCTTGTTCTGGAATGCAGGAGGCATCCGGAATAAGAAGCAGGAAGTGATAGATTATTTGACTCGCCACAAGGTATAAATCGCGGCAATTAACACTATTAATACCGCGCGTCGCAAACGCAACACAAAAAAATCGTTTCATGGTGCCATGCATCACATTTTCGACGATTGCGCACGACTGTCGTTCGATGCTATCGTAAGAAATGATTTTATCGCTATGTATTGTGCCCTTGCGATAGTCAATACATCGAGCTATCGAAATTATTTCCGTGTACACGAGATGGCGGACTTTAGAGAACAGACGATCGTTAACAGACATCATTTCGTAGGTTATGTACCATGGCGTCGGTCGGCAAACGAAAAGTTACGCGATCGTGCAGAATATCTCAGAATAAATATTTAGGTAGGTTCGGGAGAGTATAACAATGATACGGGCATTAGTTATGATTATTCAGACTTCCAACATGCGAGTGAAACAGAAAGTTCTTCAGAATCTTGTGCTAGTGAAAATGAAAATCCTTGCACGTCTGCCAGACATATCAATCATGTCACAAAATCAAAACAAAAGGGAAATATGTGTGCTAAAAACAGTGATGAAGCCGAAAATTGGAGAAAAACAGACAAAACTCTTTTATATATCGCGTTCACAGCCATTAGCGGAGTAAAAATTACACCTGCAGAACCATTGAATGATGGGACATTGTCACGGCCAGATCCTTTTGACCACCTAAAACGTATTTTATGGATGAACTGCTGGCTATTTTAGTCAGCAAAACAAATGCTTATTATGAACAACAATTTAGTATGTTGAAAGGTGTGACTTCCAGTCCATCATTTGCAAACTACAAACCAGTGACATAGCTAGAGATGTGGCAATTTTTACATTTACTGTTGCTGATGAGCCAGGTTCAGAAACCGAAGCTTACAGACTATTGAACTCCTTTCATTGGTAAAACCATGAATATAAAAAGGTGTTTTCAAATTTAGAAGTTCCTCCACTTTAGCAACAACTCTTTTGTCAACCCAGCCAACAGGCTTTCAAAAATTCAACCCATCATCGGCCTCTTCACGAGCAGATTTTCTTCTGTTTACACTCCAAAGAAAATGCTTTCTCTTGATGAAGGTATGGTTCCTTAGAGGGGTAGGGCAAAGTTCAGGGTATTCATACCGAACAAACCTGACAAGTACGGCATCAAATTATATATATCGTGTGAGGCTTTCAGTGGCTGCTGCTACTGACTTAAAAGTATATTCAGAAGATGGTATAAAAGTCTACTTGACACTGTTTTCGATCTGTTGGGTGACCTGAAGGGGAAAGGTTATTCTTTTTATGGACAACTATAATAGTGTTGTTCTCAGTATGCAACTCTTTGACTGTCAACACACACATGTGGAACACTTTACCAAAATCATGGTGCTCCAAAGGAACTGACAGCCCATGCCTAAGAGATGGAAAAGGGAGATGTTGCTTTCCACCGAGATGGAGAAGTCAAGGTTTTTTCTGGAAATATAAGCAAGTTGTGAAACTTATATCTATCATGCATACAGCTGGGATGGTAGATGTAAAATCGAAAAAGAAAACTGGTTCTGGCTGTGAAGTTTGCCAGAAACAAGAAATTATTGTTGGCTACAATGCCTGTATGAAAGGAGTTGACCATCTTGATCAGATGGCCTGGAAAACCATAAAATGGACCAAGAAAGTTATTTTTCCATTTCTTCCTGATTGTTGAGTACAATGATGAAAGAACATACTGGGGTGAAATTTCAATTTGTTGACTTTCTTTCAAAGTACATCGAATGCATGACAACACCGATTGACAAACTGTTGCAATATTGCCTGGCAAGCCGGACAGCAAGAAGTCCGAGCGGCAATCAGGTCAGCGTTGGGAAACCACGGAAGACAGCAACTCACCTCCCCCCCCCCCCTTGTGGTTGCGCAATATTGCGGACAAGCACGCCGATATATGGCGCTGTTACCAGGCAAACCGGGTCGGTCTGTCTGTCGGTCTGTCGTCGAGCGGTCGTCCACCAGCACTCACCGCATCTACAGCAGTGCAGTTCTCCGCCGGGGACTCGGGCTCGAGCCCCGGCGGGTGCGTGCTCGTCCGTCGATGCCGTCTCCTCATCAATCCAGCTTTCGGTAAGGTCGTCAGATCTAGTTATGTGGCAGCAACTCCCAACTTAATATAACTTAATAATCAGTAATATTGCGCTCCCCTCCTAAATAAATAGATCACATTGTAACTTAGTTTGTATTCAGAGTACCTGCCATTGTAGTATAGTAAATGCCCGTTCAACCATTACTGTCTTAAAGTCATTTAACCCTAAATAATATCTAAATAAACCCACAGTGTAGCTACCATCTGAGTGAAACCCCCAAACTAATAATAACTTAGGAACCCCAAATATAATAATCGACGTACAGAAAAATCATTTTGTAACAATGGTGGAGGCGCCTATCGCTCCTCACCTCTCACAGCCAAGCCACCATCCCCCCAAATTAATAAACTTAAAATTTAGTCAAATTATAAATTTAATTAATTTCCCCACCCACCCACCTGTAAATTCTAGTATAAATATAAAGTCAAAACTTTAATGACATAACGTTTAAATTTAATCCCGTAGCAAGCAAATTAAAATCAGCCTCCGTCCCCCAATTAATTAACTTTGATTAGTTGAATTAATTTCCCCACCCACCCAACCAGTGTAATTCCTAAATTATAACGTTAAATTTCTGTTCAAACAAAATTATTATTATGAGAATCAAATATTCTAATTTAGTTGTTATTAATACATGATTTCAAAAGTTCAACCAGTAAATAAGTTCTGAGATTTAATACTACAGTTATTATAGCAATTTAAAACAATTAAATAAATTTATTGCAAACTTTATTTTTATAATATTTTAATGCATTTACATCTTAATCATTCCTCTGTGTGTGCCGTAATTACGTAATTTAATTAGTATAGTTAATAACCACATTCATAATATAAAATTTTAAACATATATTAAGTTTAAAAATACAGTTAATATTTAGTAGCATTCATTTGGTCGCTAATGCGAGTCATGTAGTTGTGAATGTAATGCCGTTGTACGTTTCACAGTTATTTAAATGATTTTCAACTTTACATGACATTACAATTTCGCTGCCATATAGAAGGCAGAGTTCTCGATGTTAGCTTCTTACAGTTCGCGCGCACGCCTGCACACACAGCAGTGCGGCGGCCCACTTATAAGGAATTCGCAACTAAGCGTACAGTACTACCAACTTCTTTTGTCGAGCGACGAAGCGAGGCAGGTTGACAAACTTAACCTTACGTGACCGTCCCATATGTTAGAAGATGTTCAGTTATTCTTTCCATTTTACATCATTTCATTACTCTTTCACTATCACTTTCACTTAAGAGAGATGAGGCAACGCAAGTACTAAGAATGAGTCGTTATGTTCATTCAGAACTGTGGTCCAGGACTTAGCCAATCTTGAGGTAGCAGACTTGAAACATCTGTTACAGCAGCAGCAATGATTGATATGACGGGTGTTAGAACTGTGAGGTAGGAACCTATACAGTAGAGTGTGTTCTCACCATTAGGAGATCCCTTCTTCTCTTTCATTTTTCTTCGATTTGCGCGTGAGGCGTGCGAATTTGGTCTCTGCGGATAGAGGGACCGCCCCTTTGCTCTACTGGCCGAGCTGGCAGTAGGAGCAGTTTTGGACTTTCAGCTGTGGGTCCATGGATGCGACACAGTTGATCTTTGGGCAGTTGTACCTGAGTACGACTAGCCTCTGATCCCCTATGGTGAGCTAGAGAGCCGATATTTCGCTTGTGTTCGTCCTGTAATTTCTCTTGAATGAATAA
>PNEQ01120920.1:0-12807 GCA_003012365.1 Medauroidea extradentata
CAATGGTTTGTTGATGTGCAGCAAGCCAATCACAGCGAAGCATAGAAAGAGACGTAGATCTGATGCACTTTCTCAACAGGTTTAGTTTGAAAACGAAATTATGATGATCCGAACAACCTCAGACACCGTGTAACCGTACGTTCGGTTAAACATGTTTAACGTGAACTACTTCATTGGCCCGTGTAACCGCGGCCTAAATTCTGTTCTTTTGCGTTGGATGAAAAGCCCTGTCAAAATCAAATTTCCCAAACCTGAAATCTCACGCTCAGAAGATAATTGCGATATTTGCATCTCCCTACACATATCTGTTTTACACTATGAAGCTTTGCAAAAATAGCGCTAGAAATCGATTGACTGATTCTTCAAATTTTTTAGGCTCACCTAGATTATTTTTTTAATTTTATCTGGACCTCCCCTTAAAATGTTTGTCCATGTCTGGCCTATACACTGCTCTCGAACAGAATAAGTGGTGGTTAGCAGACGAAAGTCGCCATTTGCCGCGAAAAAAAAAATGTAAACTGTACACTTAACCAAAACCACAACGAAGTGAAACGGAATGTACTGTGTACAGAATATCATAGAAACAAACACGAAACTTAATATACATAAAATTACGTGTAAATAATGTAGTGCGGATGTCACACTTAGACTGGTTTCAAGAAACCTACAGTTATTGATTATTGCTTTTAGTGTTGAGTTATGTACTACGCCCTCTTAAACTAAATCACCTTAAATACTCGTATATGATTTTTGGATCCAAACCAATGCTACAAAAAAAATTCACAGTACTCTACCAATTTAAATTGATGGCTCAGTAGTTCCAGTTTATAATGATTATATAAAGGTAGGTATTGTTTTCACCTCTACTCTGGATTGGTCTAAGAACACTTCTAAGTTAATACGAGCAGCTTATTATAAGCTAAAACACTTGAAAAAATTCAAAACATTATGCCGCTTAACTTGACACTACAGTTGTGTGATTCCCTTGTATTGTCATGCTTTAACTACTGTGCCGGTCTATTCGTTGGCCTTGGCAAAAACAAACCCAAAGCCAAATCCTAAAGGTTCAAAATTCGCTTCTGCCACAATCTGAAAATACGAGATCACATAACTCCCTACTTAACTACATCAAACTGGCTAAACACGGAGGGTAGATGCTTATTGAACGTTTTGTGTCAACAAAACATAATCCTCACTAAGAAAGTGCCGTCCTATCTGTTCGAAAAGATAAATAAACAAAAACCACAGCATGCATAATCAAACTAGGTTTAAAACGAATTCACAAGTTCCGCGACATAAAGGCTAAATATTTAAAAAATCTTTCAGCTACCTTGCAGTCCGCGGAATGCTCTACCGGAGGATTTTAAATACACTAACGATGTCACTTTCAGAAAGAAATTCTGCTGACGTAACAAAATTAAACCTCAATAGTGACAACTTGTAAGTGGGACTGGTTTCTGTTCAATATGCCTTAAGATTAATAGTATAGATTTTTTGTAAGTTTAGGCTAATTTTGAACTTACAGATTTTTTTTGTTTGTTAAATAAAATGTAACATAAACATAAATAACTGCCACCTTATGTAACTAAACTGTTATAACTTTACAATAATTTTGTAAGTGGCTTTCGTCGACGGCGGCGGCTGTCTCGACACAATTAATGTAAGTGTCCCTGTCGATCAATAATATCGATTTTAACAGTTCTGCCTCGGTCAAGCTCAGCAGGTATGTTAAACTAATACAGTCAATATTGAGATGACAAGTTACTTGATACGGCGGCAAATGGCCCTCGCTCACCGTGAAACAGAAAATACCAGGTCACTGATCCGCGATTCAGCCTAGTCACGCAACTCCGCGCCGCATGTGAATTATGCAAACAATGGCCGATTCCAATGCTTTGTCGCGCCTCTGTCCTTAAGGGCGCGATTCCCGTCTCCTTGGTCTGGCAAAGTACGAAAAAACTAATTCGACCAATGGGCTTGTTAATGCTTGCAAATATCGTCCTGCTAATCCTCGCAAATTGTATCCCGGGACAGACACTCTGTCGGCGACACTTCCGCGAGACGAGGCCCAGCCCCGAGGACGGCAACACGTCCGTCTGCCTCGAGCCCTGAGGTGCTCCTCTCTCCTGTCGAACACCGCGTCTATACGCCAAGCCAGCTACACTGACCCCTAGTTCCCTGCGACCAATCAGAAGCCCTGTTACATTTTAACTCGGTTTGCCGACGACTAAGAACTCAGGCCTTTGCGAGTGTATAAAGTATTAGATTTATTAATCAAAATCATCCATTTACGTGTATGTTCATTCCCTTTAATTATAGCACATAACATAAATGTATTTACTTTTAACTAAATTTATATTTAATTTACATTTCAAATTCAACTGCCTGGCGGCAAACCGTTGCGGCGTCTTATCCCTGTCTCTTTCTAACACTCTCTCGCCCAGTGTGGGGCGTACAAGGCACTCTTCACCTCAACAATTCCGTCAACCCCCTTGACACATACATGGCCTGCCTTCTGCTTCCCACAGCAATTCTCTATGGTCTCATCACCCTCTGGATATAACTTTTAAACATTTTCTTTATTACTAACCTAACACTAATTTAAATAAAATATACAGCTTTCACAGAGTCTGGCACAGTCTGAATCATCTCTGTAGCCCAATTATTACTCTTTATAGGTATGTACAGTTACAGAGAATTATTCCGCTGCAGTATGTTTATGTACAATTTTCCATGCTGATTGCAGCTACCACAAACCAATAAAACATCTACATTTAAATAAAATTAATGGCTTCTTACACTGTCATCAGTGACCATTTGCTCAATTATATATACATAATCATACACTAGACACAGTGCCAATTTGGCATATTACAATTTATAGGGTTTAATAATATAACATCAACTTTATGTAATTTTCGTTGTTGATCTGTTTGAACACGATCTGTTGCAAACCGGCCAGCGGCCGAACACTTCGTGGACAAATAAATAAATAAAAATATGCTCTTATTTAAAATTAAAAAAAATTATTATCGTAATAACGTAGAAACAAAAGAGCAAGGGGCTTAACAGTTATAAAATATGTATACTGTTTTATATCCACCATTAAAACCCCGAACAGCATTACATGCGTTCATCAAGACCCTGATGATAGATAAAACCTAATCACGTAACTGAGAAACCTACCCTACTACATCCCGTGAGCTTTTAAAATGCCTTTAGAGTGAGTGAGTGTGTGTGTGTGTGAGAGAGAGATAGAGGGTTTGGTCAGCGTTTAACATCGAGGTCTTTAGCGCTTGTGAGGGGTGACATGAGGTAAGTATGGAGCAGCGCCGGAATGAAGGGGCGGAGGAAACAGGGATCCCCGAGGAAACCCGCCGACAAACGGCATCATCCGGCACGATACCCACATGCGAAAATCTGGGGACCGACCCCGTTGGGAATCGAACCGGATCGCCTTGATATGAGGTGAATGATCTGACCATTCGGCCACCACGGCCCCCAGATGTTTAGATAGGACTGGTGGTATCGTAGAGGTGAGACTACTAGACTGCCACCGTAGCTGTCCGGGTTCGACTGCTGTTTGGGTCACTGCCTAAATCGCAAGTGCGAAACAACGCAGACGTTCCCGTTGTCGGCAGATTTTCTCAAAGACTTCCGGTTTCTTTGTATTTTCATCATTGCATCTTCCTTAACCACATATCGTCTTTCCTAGCGGCCAAGAACTCAATGTTAATAACTGAACAATCCCTCAACTCAGCATAAATACTCTTTGAACAGTTTCGTAGTAATCCCGGATTCAAGGGTCAGTTACATGTCCTCTTCAGATTGTGCCTCGTTAGTTGCTGTAGAGCGTTTACCGTACACATGATGCACATATACGGAATAGTTGTCTCGGTGTGTCCTACCACTCCGGGTAAATACATAATATAACTTTGGAATACAGTAACTCCCTTCCTACGTGGAGAACTGACGACCTGTCAAACAACAAAACGGCTCCTAAATATCATCGGCTCCGCGCAGTGTTGGTATAACATACAATGCTAGATACCCGTACGAGGCGACGAGTATTTGGAAATTCCTGCAGCAGTTTAACATCCTCTCAAGAGCCGACATCTAAGTATCGGAATTACATAATTTTCTATCAAATTTATCCGCGTTTATTTAAATTTAAAGTTTTCGTACACATAATTGGGATAAATTATTACCGGGAATCACACGTTGGAACTAATAATCCATGAGTCCCTTTTCTTTAAGTAGGTTAATAACTTCGGTGTTGTCGCTTATGTAAGAATACGTAAGGTCACCTTTCAGTATTGTCTGGAATATCGTTGAGTTGCCAGGTCTGTAACGACATGCTTGGCAAATTTCTAACCAACAGTGACAGTTACAATATGTCCTAATTTATCGATAATAGGCTACTTGGTAAATACTTTAATTGATATATTTTGCTTTCAAAATCATTATAAATCAAAATACTGTACGCAGAGACTAATAAATTTACCCCGATGAACATTTTTGTCTGTTTTCTGTTTTACCCCAAAAATCAATGAATTGATTATTCTACCCAACATTCATCGTTTTCTAAGAGATACAAAAATATCACAGCGTTACAGCGCGTGTGTATGTATGTGTGTATGTATGTGTACGTGTGTATGTGTACGTGTATATATGTATGCGTGTCTGTGTGTATGTATATATATTTGCTGACGACCACCAGGTTTAACGACCATGTGCGATAATTATCACATTCTTGACACGTGTCGTGCTATGTGGCCCGTTTATTTACAAGAAAATTTCATATTTAAAAATAAATTCCCGCACAATGCATGTTGTTGTAGGTATGTTACTATATTTATAATTACAGACAATATCAGCTGTATAGTAAGTTAACGCACGAGTTACCTAAGAACTTAAAATTATTTATACTCGACGTTCGACAGTCGTGGGTTACTACCGCACATGCTCAAATAACGCTAGGCTGAGTAAATATCAATAGGCTAGCAAAGTAACAAATCGAACAATAAATAAATTATTATATAACATGTACTACTTGTACAGAGAGCGTAGGGCAGAGAAAACGGAAACAATACTTCGTTGCACACAAACTGAAAAGTATCCAAAATATCGTGTGAGCCATGTCGGAAGCTTAAAAGTGCGGTTCACCTCAGTGTTCAACTTCTTCATTTATTTTTATATTTGTAACAGTTATTTTTTTCTTTTTTTAAACATAAATTGGGATAGCATCTTCCCCTTAGGAAACTTTTGCATCTCTCATAGAGTTTGCGTAATGAGTCGTAAACGTCAAAATTTGCACTTTACGGTTTTAAGTACGCCGCTAAAACCAATTGACATGCCAAATCGACAAAATTCACAGTGTATAACAATGTTGTAGGCTATGATTTGAAGTACATAAAAACAAAAAACAAAATAACGCTGAATTTTGAAACGAAAATTAAAAAAAAAAAAAAAAAAAAATACTAACAATATTTTTAAAAATACAAAATATATATTTTTTGTTTTTATATATGTCAAATCATTGCTTACAACATTGTTATATAGTGTGGATTTTTCAGTTTGGAATGTCTGTTGGTTTTAGTGGCGTACTTAAAACCGTAAAGTCCAAATTTTGACGTTTATGACTTACTACGCAAAAACTATGAGGTATACAAACATTTTCTAACAGGAAGATTTAATCACAATTTTATGTATAAAATAAAAAAAAATACCTGGTACAAATATAAAAATAAAAAAGACGTTGAAATCTGAGGTGAACCGCGCCCTTAAAGAATGAACTTACAGGTGTTAGGAAAATCAGCAGTCACTGAGCATACAAATTAATCTGGGAGATTTAACATCCAGTAAAGACAGGAAACATGTACGCCCTCATAAGTAAATACGCATTTTTTTGCAGTCGCATATTTAGTATAAAGTTGTAGTTACGGTCCTGATGGTAACAGCGACAACAGCCAATAACAGTGCTTGTTCTTCAGGTTCAGCGAGAGCTGTGACAGTGTCGTTTTATTTGGCATTTTATTTATAACTAGAAAATTTCCACTGCTTGTATTTTAATACTGTACTAAACTTTCACGCTTCACTGGTAATCACGCCACTGTACGGTTGAAATATTGAGCCAGGGTGCCGAGTAAACAACTCCAATCAGCTGCGGACTGCTGGCCTGAGGCAGTAACATGACAGTGGTTCACTTACAAATTCTTGTGTTAAGAGACTGAAAAATGAAATTAGCACCTTATGATGTCATGTATTTAATTACGCTTGAAAACATTATAAAACATTTTTGCGTTTCTGAATTTTTAAAACCCTTGTAATGGTGGAAACGATACATTCAAATACATCATTCGATGCGCGTTTCGATGCTGTACAATATACGAAATTGTTCGATCAAAGCTACAAATGAAAATGTTGTATTTTTGGCAACAGCGCTCACCGAAACAAGGACAATGATTATGGCAGTTACAGTGCGTTGAAAAGAGAGAACGTATGCCTGTATAACTCTGTATTGCAATCTAAGCGTGATATGCTCTATGCGAACATTCTCCAGCTGTAAACCCAGGCAACAAGATAAACATTACATACACCCAAAAACTGGAAGTTATACCATACCACGGCACTCCAAGACATACGAAGGTAATGTAATAATGTCTGCTGCAGAAGTATCTGCATTGACGCCATTGTTTCCAGATTTGCAAGTGGCTAGTTATTCCACTGTTAACTCTAAAAAAATTAACCTTAATTCGAACACTCATAACATTATCCGGGCCTTCATTTCTCGAAAGTAAAAGTCGATTCCAGAAACCAGAATGTTGCTAACGAGGAAAGGAAATGTAATGTTTATGCTCCGCACCATATCAAGCAGTCTGATCGCACATAACAAGCAGACAAAGCTTCCGTCTAGGCAAACGAAACAATATTTAAATATTTTCAGCTATAATTAGTAAGTGTAAACTGTACTAACATGTGATTGTATGCAGGAGATCGGTGGAGATTAAGCGAAAACGACTAAGAGAAGAAAAATAGTTCATGTTACCGAAAATATGGCCTTAATCTCAGTATTCTAGCCCAGCAACCTACCTTCCTACTCTATATTGAAAAATTATCAGTGACGCTAAATAGATTAAAGAGTTTTGGGTGCAAGATGAAGAGACAGACTTTAGTATTACAGTGACGAGATGAATGGTCGAGAATAGGAGCGTTATTGAATAAGCATACTTATTTTGTAATTACCGATGTTCTATAAGAAAACAATAAAAAATTTTTTCAAAAAATATGATTTTATATGTAATATTTTCCACGTGTTTTTCTTGATTTTGTCTGTACGTTGCCTTTATAACTCGCTTGTTATGCGTACTCCTTATGAACCTATAAACACTTAGGAGGTACGGGAATATGTAAATGTTTGGTTTACCATTACAATTGTTGTACACAAAGTGATGAATGAAGTTTGTTTCTGATAGGTATGTTATCAAGCATAAGTTAGAAAGGTTATTAATTCTGTCTGCTGTTAGAACAGCTGCAAGTGAAGCACAATTAAACATCATGTGTCACAGCAATGAGCAAACAGCCATTAGAGAGCTCGTGGTAGAGTAACTATAAAAATCCTAACATTTTTAAGGGGGATAATTTGAGTTTTAGACAATTTTGAAAAATTGTATAATACAAAATGGCGGCCACACTACTGGCTCCGACTTTTCAGACTCCCAACTTCGGATATACTGAACAACGCCACTTTCAAACTATACACATGATGTTATGTTTGTCGTGGGACCGTTGCGAGGGTTTGTAGTGAGCCAACTAAATATAAAAAAGTTCATCTTTTTGTTTTAGGTGATTCCTTGTTCTAAGAGAGCTCGTATTGAAGTAGGATGTTTCTCAAAGAACTAAAATTGTAGAGCCTACTTCAGGACAGGCTCTATTGTCTTAGTTCAAACGGCATTTAAAAGAGAGGTGGGAGTTCGTGTTGCCCCAATTCTGAGTTATTTTTGAACGCTTTCGTGATGAAGGAAGTCTGACATCCAGACAGCACATGCAGACACAAACAGTGGGAACAGTAGAAACAATAGCGATAATTACTGTCCCATTAAAAAGAAGTCCGAGCCGGTTAGTATGGCTATTAAGTGTAACCAGTGTGAAGTTCACATAGGTTGTTACCGATAAATTATTTGTATATTATTTCCTACAATATTATGTGAAAATGATGTGTAGATAGTTGTAAACCTGTTCATGAGTGACAAAACACACTTCTATTTCTCTGGCTACCTCAACAAACAGAACAACAGGTTCTGGTCCATGGAAAACCTGCAGCAACTGCAAGAAAAAACTTCGCATTTCCTGAAACTGAAAGTGTGGAGTGCAAAGTCCAGCAGATTATTGGTTCTTATTTCTTCAAAAAGAAACTGCAATTGTCACTATGATGCGTGAACGTAATCTGTGAAGGTTAGAGAAATTTGTCATTCCATAAATGCGACACAGGGACGTTTATTCAGACCATGTGTGGCCATAACAGGATGGCGCAAAACGTCACACCACCCGTATATGCATGGCTTTCATCACGGGAAAGTTCCTGAACAAACTATGTCGCTTGGCCACAGTGTTCTCCCATATTTAAATGCACTCGACTTATTTCTTTGGGGATTTTTCAAAAGCAAAGTTTACGGCACCAGACCAGCGATGTTAAACGAACTGAAAGAGAACGCTCGAAACTGAACTGCTGAAAACCCAGCAAACTCACTCTCTGCTGTAATAAACCATGTTTTGGTTCAGTGCCGCGAGTGCCGTTTAATGGATGGCTGTCACCTCAAGAATACCGCAGACACACTTAGGTTGGAGTTCCTGACCTCACACTACACATATGTCATCCTCTGGTGTAATATATATATCTGCAATCACGAATATTACATTGTGTGGTGGTCCCAAAGTAAATACACGATGATCCATGGATTTTTAAAATTATATGCTGTGTCACCTATCACGGAAAACTAACTCTACTTCTAATGTTTAGATACATTTGCACTGACGAAATAAAAAGCCCTCCTTTACAACTTTACAATAGTTGCACATTAAAGTAATTTTATCTATAATATCGACATGTACAATACGCGTTAATGACATCTTACATAATGCTCCTATGTAACATTTTGTAACTGATCGCGCATTAGAGGCAAGTGGCAGCCCGAAGTTATTCAGCTTCACAATTCAGCACTGATCAAACTCTATGAGTTGATAATGCTTCCTATTACATTCATAAGGTAACCAATATCATTGAGTTACCTGACTGCTGCATGCGACATACCTCATAACACTACGTCCCATCATTATAATCACGCTTGGACCACACAATCTGCTGATCGTTCAATATGCTACAGACCACTGCAGCTGTATAAAAATACACACACATAAAGTTGGCATGAATCATCGAAAAGAATATGGCCCATCAGGACAATTCTTTCTAAGTGATTTGAACACGATGTTAGTTCACGTTGCGAAGAGAAGTATGTATAAGGTATAACACCATCAGAAATGAAACAGTGGCTCAGATAAACAGGAAATTGGGAATGAATCAGCAACGGCCTGTAATAAAGAACCATCACAGTTATTGCTTGTAATGATTTAGGAAAACCATCGAAAACCATATTTAGTATAGCTGGACTAGGAATCCAACCTGCGTCTTCCTGTATCAAACTATTTGCCCAGAGCCATCTGGTTTAGAATAACGGAGGGCGATGTCAGAAGCATAAGAAATTAAGTTTCTGAGAAGTAGACTGGGTGTTACAATATTTAAAACGATACTGTAAATATAAGAGAGTAAGCTTAAAGAGAAGTATTCAAATACGGGGAAAATTTAGATAAGCATTCGTGTGTTTTCTCTTTGCTCTGAATCTAATCAATATTATTGAAATATTATTTTTACAAGGAACACAGAAAATTAAAATATTTGTATGCCGAAAAACGCCATTGGTAGGTGGTTTTCTAGGAGATCTCCTATTTCCCCACCCCTTTCACTCTAGCGCTGCTCCATACTCACTAAATGTTACCCCTTAAATAGCGCTTAACTCCTAAATGTTAAGCACAGACAAAAGTCTCTTCACTCCACTTCTATGTTTGTACGTTTTATACTTTTCAGTTATAGGTACAAAATTTATAAACGAAAACAACGAGTACAGCAGCAAAACCTCTCATTTATTTATTACCTTGCTTAACTTACCCAGTGAGGTGGCACAGTGATAAACTAGTGGCCTTACATTAGAGATTACCGGAATTAGATTCTAAGCCTCATGATTTAGGTTTCCATTAATCACTACTGGCTAGTGTTAGGATGGATAGTTGAAAAGAGCCATTGTCACATCCCTTCATTTTCATAATTATGTAGGTCTGGTTCCATCTCAAATACCTTCAATCTGGATAAGATGCTAATCCTACTACCAAATTGGCTTAAAAACTTTCTTGACTATCTGCATAAAAATGGCATGTATTAAAGATAGTCTTAGCTGTGACCTGCCATGCAGGAAGCTTACAGTTTGAGATTTGCAGTAGCTTGGCACCACGAATAATACATTTTCATCTCTCGATCACTCTCCACAGTTGCTACGATGGTCGTGTTATAGCTGCCAGAGTAGACATAAGGTCACACCACAGCTGCGTCCTGTCATGTAGGAGACTTCCCGTGTGAGCTTCACAGTGGCGTGGCTCAACGAGGGATGGTTGCTGCTTGCATGAGCTGAACAGTAACACTCCCGTCTCCCTATCAAACTCCACAAAAAGTTGCTGTGATTGCAGCGTTATCGCTGCAGGAGAAGAGATAAGACCATGCTACATCTGCCCCCTGTCTTTCAGTAGGCTTCCCATGTGAGATTCACAGTGGATTGGCACAAGGGATGGTCGCTGCTCGCGTGAGCTGAACAGTAACACTCCCGTCTCTCGATCACTCTCCACAGTTGCTGCGATGGCCGCATTATTGCTGCAGGAGAAGAGATAAGGCAATGCTACAGCTGTGTCCTGTCATGCAGGAGACTTCCCGTGTGAGCTTCACAGTGGCGTGGCTCAACGAGGAATGGTTGCTGCTCGCGTGAGCTGAACAGTAACACTCCGATCTCTCGGTCACCCTCCACAGTTACTGTGATGGCCGCGTTATCGCTGCCGGAGTAGACAGAATGCCACACAACAGCTGTGTCCTGTCATGTAGGAGACTTCCCGTGTGATCTTCACAGTGGCGTAGCTGAACGAGGGATGGTTGCTGCTTGCATGAGCTGAACAGTAACACTCCCGTCTCTCGATCACTCTCCACAGTTGCTGTGATGGCAGCGTTATCTCTGCCGGAGTAGACAGAAGGCCACACCACAGCTGTGTCCTGTCAAGCTGCGGCCTGAGAGTGCTCCATTCTAAGAACGTTTCGGCGTCGCTAGAAATCGTGGTCACTGCTTTATTTATAATTTTTTCTATCCACGCTCTGTCCGCGCTGAATCACAGTATGTGTTGTCTACTGAATTACACAGCGAAAAAGTTCCTTTTCCTTTCGTTGCTACCATTCCAGAAGTACCCGATGACGGCTAAGATTATTTTTGAAGTTTGACGAATGTGAAATATTAACTTCAGTCATTGAGATTCCTGGCAGTGATAGTGATACTGGCTACATTTTACTTATTACAACTATGTAATTACAAAGGAAAATTAGTTAGTCGTGAAAATAAGGACAACTTCTCTGACGAAATTTCGGTAAGTATAGGCTGGCAACGTCCACCAAAGGCTATTTCTCTTGTTTTCAACAATCTGAAATTTCGTGTAATTGATATAGGTACGCGTAAATTTTGACGCGCGAATTGTCTGAATGCCAGATAATGATGTCACAAAGGCGGCAGGAGGCAAAGAAGACACGTGTTTTCAAGACCGCGGTCACATTACATGCAGAAGTACTTCACTTCACTTGAAGAATGTTCAGCTGAGTGTAACGGCTACACGAGCTCCAAACTAGTTGTGAGTTGTGACCGCATTATCTTCTCGTTCAGAGTAAACTTATTTCAGAATTAGTTTCGAACGTCAAATCTTCTCCGCTTCTCTCACACTGGCTTCTTCGAAGATAACGAACTGTGTAAAAATTGTGGCTTATTATTGGTACGAAATTTTTCGTACCTTAAACAAAACAATTTTCTTATGTTAGAAATACTTGTGTTCGTTATGCAAACATAGAATAATGACAGTTATTTTTTTCAATATAATTAACAAAATGTCAGGAATGTTGAGGTAGGATCGGGGTAATTATTAAACATGGTACATTTCAAGCTCCTGGTTTGAGATTAATAAGTTCAGTGATTTTATACTGAAATTAAAACAGAGCTGTAGACGCGACGTGAAGTGCTTGAGACGAATAAAATCGAATAAAATACATGGTTAGAAATAAACGTTGTGGCTCCTGTGAAGTCAGCGCATCCGCCTCGATGCTGATTGGCTGACAAGTTACTCGCGCTCTTTGCATCGCGTATGTCACGCTACTGTGATTCCAGAATTGTTCGTGTTTAGTTTTAAACGCAAACATGGCTGCCAAATGGCCTCTGATGTGACCGTCACCGCAGACCGTAGAAATGGTTCACAGAGATAAATTGTAGCCTTCTATTCATCCGGGTGTAGCACGCTACTGTGATTCCAGAATTGTTCGTGTTTAGTTTTAAACGCAAACATGGCTGCCAAATGGCCTCTGATGTGACCGTCACCGCAGACCGTAGAAATGGTCCACAGAGAGAAATTGTAGCCTTCTATTCATCCGGGTGTAGCACGCTACTGTGATTCCAGAATTGT
>PNEQ01120921.1:0-12749 GCA_003012365.1 Medauroidea extradentata
TATATATATATATATATATATATATATATATATATATATATATATATATATATATATATATATGAATGTGTGTATATGTGTGTATATATGTGTGTGTATATATATGTATATGTATATATATATGTGTATATATATATATGAATGTGTGTATATATATATGAATGTGTGTATATATGTGTATATATGTGTGTATATATATATATGTATATGTATATATATATGTGTATATATATATGTATATGTATATATATATGTGTATATATATATGTATGTGTATATATATATATATATATATATATATATATATATGAATGTGTGTATCTATGTGTATATATATATATATATATATATATATATATATATGTGTGTATATATATATATGAATGTGTGTATATATGTGTATATATATGTATATATAGACACACACAAACACACACAAGCAGTCCCCCGCGGCTTTGCTCGCGAGAATTATTCATAACTGAAAATATTTACTTTAATTGTAGAACCTCTTTCTACACCATATTGGTACTTCAAACATCAAGTGTGACAATGTACAAGCTGCTAGTTGAGCTACTTCTGCAGCAGGATAAGTAGCCTATAGCTGTTCACGTGAAAATGTGTCGTAAGTTTGTCCCTGCCACTAACAGCGACTTCATATGGGCCTTGTTTATAGCACAGCACAGTTGACGTGGGCGTGGTGCACACGATGGGCTACTTAGGTAGAGGGACGTGGGTGTCGCTTGTCAAACGCCCCCCTCCTGGGAGCCTGTCTGTGCACCACGATGTCGCCGTCGCCTTACCTGCTGCAGGAGTAACTCCGTTTACTGGCTGGCCGAGTGAGGAGCTGGTATCTGCCTGACTCGTAAATGTAAGAGGTTTATCGAATGAAAAAGGTCTTGGTAAACCCTGTGAATAACCATTGGTTGCCCTCAATTACATATTTTCAAAATATTCACTTGAAGTTTAATAATGCCATTAAAATGTTTTGGTGGGAAAAGGTTCCGCGGAAACGTATTTGGTGCCCCAACCGTAAGATTAGTGATATGATACAAGTGAGCTGATGTTGTCGAGGAACTTAAGAGAAAAGTGAACTGCATAATCCATTTTACCCCTTTTAAATGACTACATGCAAATTGCAGTAATTCGATTTGCCTTGCTGTATTGTGTGTTAGAATTGAACGTTTGCACATAGCTTTTAACGTAATTCGAGCACAGAACCTCCCGGATTATATACTAGAGCTATAAAACATCTGCGTCACGTATATACAGTCGAAATAATTCATGGAAATAAAATTTAGTTTAAAGGATAAAATATTACTGTCCTGGGCTCATAAAGATGTTGTACAACTCCAAGTCTCGATAGGTTACTGTAGTGTGTATCTCCGGTATAAATCATTTCTCGCTGCTCGTATTTGCTTTTCGGATCGTCTGCCATGAAAGTTTACAAACTGAGCTTTATATTTAACAATCAAGTTATCTTTAAAGTAAAAACCGTTACATATATATATATATTTTAGTACTTACATAAGCAGCACTCTGATGCGAACAACCCCTCAATATTTCTACTGGTTAGATAGATATAATGGGTTGAAGGAAACTAAATTTTGGGCTTTGTTGAATTTTGAAATATTTTAATTTCACATCAAACATTTGTATAAGCATCCAATATAAGTGCAAATGACGACAGTAGCCTGTTCAGTCGAATTAAAATCAATCATTCATTGAAAAAAAATACAAATGACCCCTGTTCGAATTTAGAAAAATCTTGAAACCGTTTTCCAATCATTTCTGTAATCATCATCTTAAAGCAAAAATTAACTGTATATCTGAACGGGTTCGATAGACATAGAGGATTTATCTAGAACACATTCAAGGTATTTTTGCTTCCTAAGAGAGTGTATTTAGAAAATCCCCTGTATTGCGTTTTAGAATACTTTGTTGATGTCTCATGGACGTCAAAAACACGACTATAACCCGCTGGGCTGAATAGATATAGGCCATTAATTGAAAACACATTTCACAATTTTTCACCCATTTTCACCTCCTTAGGTGTCAAATTCCGAAAATTCGTGTAATTACTTTTAAGGTATTTGAGCAAGCATCAATCTTAAACAAAAATCACGTCACTATGTAAAAATCAATAGGTTCGATATATATCGATTGTGAATCGAAAACACATGTTACCCTCATTTTTACCTCTTTGGGGCCGTATTAGGAAAATATATTTTAATGGTATTTGGGATATTTACAAAAGCATCAATCTAAAGCAGAGTGCACTTCGATATCTCGATTGGTTCGATAGATATGGAGGATTAATCGAAAACATATTTAACGTATTTTCACCCCCTTAAGACCCCATTCAAGACCTGACCACATTCCTTTGCAGGGTCATGAGAGTATACATGTTAAGGGATGGCTCTTAGTTTCTTTTAGCACCGAGTCTTGAAATAAGGAAAAACTATTGGTGCGAGGCCTAAGTGGCTTGTGGCTGAGGGGACAATCAGGTAGCAGTAAAGGTTTGGAAAGGGGTGCGGCGGAGGTATCCAATTGCCAGCAGAAGAGAGCTCGTCTAGCAAATGTAGGAATATTTATGCGATAGACATTTAAAATTGGTTGAATCAAATCGATCAGGGGTAATTAGTTGCATAAATTTTTATGTTTATAAATTTGTTTTCGAACTATAAGTGAAGTATTTTTGTCAGATAACCAATTACAATATTTCTACACTTGTAGACCTTTTCGGCGAGAATGAGATTCCTTACGCGCGCACAAACAAAATAAACTTTTATTTGCGTCTGTTATTGAAACCGAAGGCCTTCTTATTGACATAGCTTCTTATTAATCATAACTTTTTAACCGCCTAATCTGAATAGCGTCGAACTCACACTTCTTAGTCGCTTGAAGTGACGTAAGTAGTGAGCTCGAGCACAGGAATTCCGTCTCTAAATTCTAATGTAGGCGTCTGTTTGTACCATACTATAAATAATTTGGTCTTATTACTGTTGTATCTCTGACTCGGGCAGTGGAGGCAAGATGGCGCAGGCCTGAGTGGAGATCAGCAAGGCCTCTCCAGGAACTGAACAATGTCTTTTATTTGAATCTCCTAAGATTGCACCTAAACCAAGTACAACATGGTGGCAGCGGTGGGATTACGTGGCTAGTGAGAAAAGTAATCGGCGAGTAAGTCTCTTTTGTGATAGCGGTATTAGTTGTGTGTACGGCTACGGAACAATGGATACAGGAAGTGAAGATGGCGCCGGCGGGAAACAACGATCCACATCAGTACACAACCAGATCAAACCACCAGGTCCGCTGGACTTTGGGACCCAAATGCTTGGTTTCGTTGGAAGATAAGGTTTGATAGGTATCTTAATTTGAGTGGACAGAATGGCTGCAAGGATGAAGAAAAGATAGATTTGTTGATGTATTTGTTGGGTGAAAAATCGGATGAAGTGGTGCTAACTTTCGAAAAACCAACAAAAGGGTGGACGTATGAAGTTTTGGTGCAAGCTTTCGACAAGCATTTCAAACCTCGTGTAAACATCATATTCGAGAGGTTTAAGTTCAACACGAGGGTTCAGCAGCCTGGGGAAACGGCCGAGCAGTTTATAACGGCGCTCCATAACCTAGTAGATTCTTGTGACTACGGACTTCTGAAAGATGAATTAATCCAAGATCGCATAGTTGTTGGAATGAGGGATGAGAAGCTGAGCGAGAAGATGCAACTTATGAGTAAATTAACCTTACAAGAGGCAGTAAACATGTGTCGCCAGGCGGAATTGCAGTTGTCACAGTCCCTTCAGTTGCGCGAAACTCGGCATGAGGAAGTAAACTGGATTCACAAATCTTATCAGAAATCTATGATGCATCGAGAAAGCCCTCGTTTCAGCAACCATCAGACCGACAAAAAGTTTTCAACGCCTGAACAAAACAGCATGTGTGGCCACTGTGGTCGAAATCGGTGTAGGGGCAGCTGCCCTGCACAAAACACTAAGTGCTATTCATGTGGACGTCGCAGTCATTTTGCTAAAGTGTGCAGAGCAAGTAAAAATGTCCAGCATATTACTGAACGTGCAGGGTCAACCAGTCCTCTCCATGATTTTGTTGTGGGGAATGTGGATAAAGATTCCAGTGGCCAGGTTTCACAAACCGACCCATTCAGGGTGAAAATTAAGGTTAAGGAGATGAGTCAAGTGATTGACTTTGTTATTGACACTGGTGCGGACGTTATGTGTTTTCCAACATCCTTTGTGGCATCAACTGGTATAGTACTCCAAGAAAGCACCAACACGATTTGTGTGCAGATGGACAGGCACTTGAGGTAAGCGGAGTTCAACAACTGACATTTCTTCACAACAGACAAGAAACAACTGCGAAAGTGTATTTCATTAACAAATTGCATAAACCATCACTAGGCAGAGACGTGCTTCAATCAGGAGAAGAACATCTGTTTTGAGATATATGCCAGAGTATTGACCCAGTGTTTTGCAACCAAACTTGCTCCACACATCCTATGCATGCATGTAGTCTGCATCAGTAATGCGAGTATTCATCAATTTGTTGAAGAATGCTGGTTTTTGAGGTAACTGAGGTTCGTCCAATTTCGTCCATGAATCTACATGATCATAGGTAAATATATATTTTCGCTTTACAAGTAACATCTCGTCAAGTCGGAAAAACTTGGCCGTATTGATCAGTTTATTAGCAGGGAGGTTATCAGCAAGTGTTGTAAAACTGCAGACATAAAACGATATGTGTCTACAAATTGCAATGTAAAACGCTCACCCAGTGACTTAGAGAGTGTGATGAGTTTCTCTTCTGCGTGGGGGATAATGAAAATTTCCTTATCCTCATATCCCAAATGTTTTATGATAAAATTCTCATCATAGATGAGGTTGTGGAAGAGCACAGGTAGTCATTTCGGGCGTCGGCGGTGTTTGTTGCATTCATTGCATTATGGACCAATGTAATTTCCTTTAAAATTATTATGGGCATGCACCTTCCAGTTCATCTTGGTAAAAGGCTAAGAACAGTAGCAGCACTCCTCTGTAACAAGTGGTGCAGCAAATCGAGATCAGTCTGCAGATTCATGTCTTCTAGAGCCTTGTAAATAGCTTCAACTAGTTTGCCAATTTTAACAATGTCATCAATGAACTTACTTTCTGCATCCATCCCTCTGTACAGTATCGGATTTGTAGAAAGGCTGATAGTTTTATCTGTTGGAATTATTGCATTGTCAACTTGTATATAGATACAGTATCTGTAAGTTTGATGTTGTTGGTGTTTGTATGTGTAGGATGTGGCAGGATCAGGCTGACAAGTATCGATCGGCATCAGCATTGCCTCAAAATCTGCATAAACAACAAAGGGAATCGTATCTGTATTCTGAAAGTTCTTGAAGCAGAGAACAGGTGGACTACCATATTCAGTCTTCTCTGGCATCTCGATTTTGGCAGGAGCATGTGGGTTGCAGTGCTTCTTGTGAGCTGAAAGTGTCTCTGCTCCAGTAAGACCTGTCACTCGTGTTTGGTCACCATAAGATTTAAAACATATTTTACATATACAGGGTGGTCCTGAACTACAGGTACAAACACAGGGAGGCGATTCCTTATGCAAAATAAAGTAGGACATATGTAGGACACTTTCTACCTAAGTGTGATATTGTGGGAGTAATGAGCCACAGAATATCGAATTTGAAAACTGTATTTATTTGAAATATCGGAAACATAATTATGTAAAATGACAATACTCTGAACATTGATTTGTGTTATAATAGTCTTCAAACCCACATCAAATGCTGGTTGATACCTTCAGCCATTACTAAAAGAACAGGGGTGGACTAAATGTTGGTGCCATCGTGATAGTGGAAAATTTGACGATGTTTTATTGAGTAATGAGAGCTTTGTAATAAAAATGGTCCTCTTATTATCAACCAGCATTTGATGTGGGTTTGAAGACTATTATAACACAAATCAATGTTCAGAGTATTGTCGTTTTACATAATTCTGTTTCCGATACTTAAAGTAGATACACGTTTCAAATTCGACATTCTGCGGCTCATTACTCCTACAATATTACACTTAGGTAGAAAGTGTCCTACATATGTCCTACTTTATTTTCCGTAAGGAAGCACCTCCCTGCATTTGTACCTGTAGTTCAGGACCATCCTGTATACAATTTATGTCCATGAGCAGTAATTTGCTAACGAACAAGCCTTGCAAAATTCTTGATATAGGCATAATTACTATTTGTCTCATCAGTGACAAGCAGGAGATCAAAGTGAACAGTCATTTCATATTCCACCACACGTGTAGGTACTATCTTCTGTACATTATCAACAAAAATAATGCTAAATATATTCTCACTAACGCCAGGATTATTTGCTTCAAAGATCCTTATATGCTGTAGAGGTGTAGGAAAATCAATACCTGCAAAATTAAATTTATCCTCAAAATCATGGTACCGATGATTCACTCGCTCATGATATTCTCCTTCTACGAACATTGCCAAGATCACCCACTTAAAACAATGGTGATCATTATTCTGCAGGTTAATTACAGCCTTTGTGTTGTTCGCAAGAATTAGAAGTTCTGTATAGCTTGAGGCACACAAGGGGTCAAGCTTATTAATTCTAAGTTGGAGACATTTGACTTCCACCAGAGTCCAGCTACTACCCTTACCCTGAAACTCAGCCTCTTCGCTGCACATCTTTTCAATGCAGGCTGCCACAGCCTCCTCGATGTCATGAATATTGTAGACTGGTATGATTTTGGTCTCGAATGCATGTGTCGACTCCTCGTCTTCATGAGGTTCAGGCTTTCCATACAAGCACTCTAGAAACATATTAAAATTGATAGCACCTTGTTTGGAAACTTCTTCAACTAGCTGCTCAACAATGTTCGTTTTTATTGAATCTAAGTATGTGCAAATATCTTGAGTATGGTTGCATATATTCTCTGACACATATTTCTTCAAGTTAGCTCTGAACGCAGTTTCAGCCAGAATAAAACCAAACTGGTTGACGATTCCAGCACCAGCAACTATCCGAGGACGAGGGGCAGGGCTCGGTTGTGGTACACTAGACAGTCCTGCTTGATCCAGGCGACGATGTTTGGCAGCTACTGGTGTGGCACAAGTCCCAGTAAGCTGTCTCTTCAGAGCAGGCCCACTACACTTGGATGCATGCCTTTTGTAGTTGTCCTGCTGGATGAAGTCCTTGTCACACTTGGTACATACGAAGGTTTTCTTTTTAGGATTGAACTTGCAGGAAGTCTCGTGACGATGTGCAACACCAACATGTTCAAATGCTTAATTGCAGAACTGATATTCCCCTGACAGGTACAGAGATGACGATGGAGACTCGACACTTCCCGCACACCTTCCCTGAATGGGTTGAGATGGCAGTTGCGCTCATGGCGTAAACCACTTGATGGACGACAAACACCTTACTGCAGAACCTGTAGGGATGAAGAAGGAACAAATGTAGCTACAGTGTTCTCTATTATCATGCGAATAATGAAAAGTTGTTAGGAAAATAAAAGTATGAATAACGACTAAAATTATACTAAATATGAGAGAAATTAACAACAAAAACTAAAGAGGAGTATAAACAGAAGACACTAAAACCAACTAAACTTATATAAAATCTTGAAATACTAGCCAATAAAAGTTCTGAAGAATAAACTGACAACGAATAAGTAACTATGAAATTTTTATGAAATGACTATAAAAATTACTAACTATAAAAATCTTTAAGAAATTACTATAAACCTAACTATAAAATTCTTGATGAACTAACTATAAACCTATGTAATCTTGATGTAATAACTATAAACCTAACCATAAAAAATCTTGAAGTACTATAAACCTAACTATAAAATCTTGAAGTAAGCACACGAAAAAGGAAAACAGCAAACTCTATGAACAATCGACAATCGACGAACAAAGACTGAGGAAACAGGCCTCACAGCACATTTTATGAGCTTGGGGAGGGGAAGGGGGTGGAGGTAGTGGAGGGGGTGGATGTGGTGGTGAAGGGTAAATAGCCCACTCCATATGTGGTCATGTTTGAGAGGAAGGCACTCTGTCGTGGAAAGAGTTCTGTTCTAGCAGCCGTGGTGAGCACATCGTGCCCACCACCGTCCAGTCTTCCAGACCTTCAGCTTTTCTACTGTCCCCTGTCTGTGTGCCTGATACGTAACCATGCCAACGAAAGTACACAGTGCAGGGAGGTAAATATTGCTTCAGGCCGGGTAGGCATTTAGCTAGTTAAAAGTTTTTGTATTTTTAGGCGAGGTTGCAAGTGCTCGGCAACGAGGGACAATTGAAAGGTTTCTGTCTGCTGCTGTTTTAACAGCGGCAGCCAACTCTTCAAGACTTCATTAGCCGTCCTAAATATTTAGTGTTAGTGTAGCTTATAATTTAGACGTTACATTGATTAGTTTTTCTACTCCCATTACCCCCTCGGGGGCCCCTCTCGGCGTCATGAGTGACGCCAAAAAGCGCAAACAGGACGACCAAGTCCCCGATCCCAGCAGCGCAAGGATGGATTCCGAGACCGGAACATCCGTCCAGCAGACCGAGCAGCAGGTTCCCCCTTAGGACTCTAAGCCCCAGCTTCGCCCAATTACGATGTACCACACGAGTGACTGCACCAATGGAATGGTCCTGGCACTATTCAAGGACCAACTGTCCCAGCCAACTAAGAACCGAATAGTCCCACAGGAGGTGCAATACCTACCCCAGACCATCGCTGACTACCGCCTGGCAATACAGGTACTGGAGTCAGTCAGCGTCCCATTCAATGTGCTGACCCCACGTCATGAACTGCCCCTCAAGGTAGCCATAAAGCACCTTGAAAAGACCCTCCCAATCTCGTGGATACGAGACGAGCTCTGCGAGCTAGGCTTCGAACCTGGCAACATAGAACCCAAGCTCTCCCAGCGCGACAGGCAGCCACTGCACATGTTTGTAGTGGAGCTGCCTAACACAGAGCAGTCCCACCAAATTTTTGACATTAAATTTCTGTGTGGCCTCGCCGTCATGGTCGAGGACTACCACCGCCCGGAAGGCCCCCCGCAGTGCAGCAACTGCCAGCGATATGGTCACTCCAGTAAAGTGTGCCCCCCACCTAGATGTCGCCTGTGTGGCAAAGGGCACCAGACTGCTGTCTGTGACCTCGAAAATAAAAACGATAGGTCAACCCGATTTTGTGTTGGCTGCAACGGGAAGCACGCAGCCAACTACAGATGCTGCGAGGCATATAAGGCAGAAAAGTGGCGTTTCTTGCCCAGAGAAGAGAGGCAGAAGCACCAGCAGCAAAGTAAAGCCTCACTGCAGGGCCCAAACCAAGCCCCCAAAAACTACAAAGCCCCTCGCGCCCCCTGGGCACAAACAAGCCAAGACGGCTGGACCACCATGGATAGAGGCCAACAAGAGCGCACTCAGGCGCAGAACTTCGTGCCTGGGTATGCCCAAAATATTCCCATACCTACTAGCAATACGTATAACGCATTTTATGCAGAGCAGGGATTCTCGGAGGTAGAATTCCTTGCCCTGGCCAACCCTCGTCGGCCCAGAGGAGAGGCCAACACCCCCTACAAATGGGACCAAAGGGGAAAATGACCCCTAAAACCACCCAGAAAACTAGTAAAAAGACCGTCAGTGCTCGCCTCGAGCAAGCATTTTTTTTTGTACTGCCCCTCCTCGCAGCCCATGGTGATCCTCGAACTGCCAGCTGGCTTGGTGACCTCCCGACATTGGGGGTTATTTAGGGGGAGAATGTTGATACGTTCCAGCCTAGTCAGCTATACGCTATTCGTTGTAACATGTAAACATTGTGACCGTCAACCTCACTCCTACCTTGTGGCAGGAGGGAGGCTGCGTGGTCCGCGGTGCGTCTAAGCGCTAGAATCTAGACCACTGAGGGGGCATTTGCCTCAGTGGCCTTTTGGAATTAACTAAATGGGATAGCAACAGTAAACCAGCGTCAACACTGGAGGAAACCTGTTGCCTGCGATTGAAAAATATTCTCCCGAAATCCCGGAAGGGGGGAAGGGGAGTGGGATTAGGCATAGGAGTGAAACTCTCTCCAACTGTGCTAGAGTTGGGGAGAGTTTATGTTGGTGCTATGTATTTAGCATTTGTGGGTGGCAGGATCACCTGATGTGGACATCTTGAAGTTCATAGTGACTGGCCCTTGGGAGTCACTAGAGCTCCTGCTGGAATCAAACAAAAGCAAAAGTATGGCATTAATGTGTGAGTTTACACAAAATTTACCAAATGAGCCTCGAGCAATCGCAGCTGACTGCGAAGCAAGCTGCCCCCACCCCGCCCCAGGCGCCGCGCCATGATAGGCTGGCGCGCCCAGCCAATCAGGAGCGACCTGCCCAAAGCGAGGGTATAAAAGCTCCAGAAATGGCCTGTCTTTGCCATGTTCTGAAACGTCATTTTCAAGCGCTTATATATTCGCTGAAGAGCTTCGGGCCGTCATCAGGAAAAAAAAGGAAAGGCAGCCACAGTGTGCACATCGTGCTCACTGTCATCTACCAGTCTACCAGACCTTCAGCTTCAGTCACTCATCTGTGTGTTGGATACGTAACCATGACAACTAAGACACGCAGTGTGAGTGGGTAACTATAGCTCGCAGGTCGGTTAGGCAGGCCAGTTAGTTTAGAGTTTAAATTTCTAGGCAAGCTTGCAAGTGCTTGACACCGAGGGACTGTTGAAAGGTTTTTCTGTCTGCTGCTGTTTTAACAGCGCCAGCCAGCCTCTGCATTTCTTCTAGCTCTATTAAGATAGTTTTAGTGTAGGTTAAAATAAGCCGTCATCTTGAGTAGGTCTTTACACCCCACCCCCTCGGGGGACACCCCAGGCATCATGGTGGATGCCAAAAAGCGCAAAGCGGACGACACTGTCCAAACTTCCAGCCGCGCAAGCATGGATTCTGAGAGCGGAACCAGTCACCAAGTACAGCAACCCTCCTCCCAGCCCAAGGCCGACTTGAGGCCCATAACGGTGTACCACACCAAAGAGGTCACCTATGGCATGGTCCTGTCTATCCTCAAGACAGAGCTGAGGCAACCCACCAAGAATAGGGTCACCCCGCAGGGCGTTCAGTACATGCCCCAGTCAGTAGATGATTATAGGACCACGATCCGAATTCTGGAAGAACTAGGTGCAGGGTTCAGCGTCCTCACCCCCCGCTCCCAACTGCCTCTGAAAGTCGCAATAAAGCGACTAGAAAAAACATTGCCCATCTCATTAATCAGAGATGACCTCAGAGAGCTGGGGTTCGACCCAATCAACATCGAGCCCAAACTCTCCCAGCGCGACAGGCAGCCGCTACATATGTTTGTGGTGGAACTGCCAAACAATGAAGCATCTCAGAAAATCTATGATGTAAAATACCTGTGCGGCCTGGTAGTTAAGGTAGAAGACTACCAGCGGCCAGAAGGCCCCCCCCCCCAAATGTAGCAGATGCCAGCGCTTCGGCCACAGCAGTAAGGTGTGCCGAGTGCCGAGCCCCTCCCCGCTGCAGACTTTGCAGTAAAAGCCACCTAACAACAATGTGCGACCTGGACAACAAGGACGACCGCGAAAAGCGATGCTGCGCTGGATGCAGAGGCGCCCACGCAGCAAACTACCGAGGCTGCACTGCTTACAAGGAGGAAAAGTGGCGCTTCCTTCCTCAGGAGGAACGGAAAAAGAGGCAGCAACAGTCAAAGGCTTCCCTCCAGGCTCAGAGCCAAACCCCGCGCAATCACCGCGCCCCCCGTGCCCCTGGGCGCAAACAGGCCCCGATGGGTGGACAACAGTCCAGAAAGGCCCGCAGATACGTACGACTGCCCAGAATTTTGTGCCAGGCTTCGCACAGTATGTACCTGTTACAACAAATAACAGGTACAATGCCTTCTATGCAGAGCAGGGATTTTCCGAAGTGGAATTCCCTGCCCTGGCAAACCCCCACAGGCCACGTGGACAACGCCCTGCCCCAGCTGAACAAAAGGGGAAAATGTCGGCAAAAACTAGCCAAAAAACTAGCAAAAAGCCAGTAAGTGCTCGCCTCGAGCAAGCCAAATAGACTGCCAAGCAGGCTGCCCCCTCCACGCCCCAGGCATCGCGCCAGGATAGGCCGGAGCGCACAGCCAATCAGGAGCGACCTGCCCAAGCTGAGGCTATAAAGACTCCAGAAAAGGCCATGTCTGCCCAATCCCTCTCTGCCGCGATGCATGCCTCCTCTGCATGAAACTTCCCCCTTGTAGGCGTATGGAGCCCAGCCCTGAGACGCACTTAGTCCCGCTCCTTTCCCGGGCCTCACACATAACTTAGTAGTTAGAGTAGGTTAGGAAAAAAAAATTGCCCAGGACGCCAAGGAAAGAGTTCTGCTCCGGCAGCAGCAGTGTGCACATCGTGCTCACTGCCACCTACCAGTCTACCAGACCTTCAGCTTCAGTCGCTCATCTGTGTGTTGGATACGTAACCGTGACAACTAAGACACACAGTGTGAGTCGGTAAATATAGCCATAGTTCGGATAGGCAGGTTATTTAGCTAGTGAGCTTAAATTCATTTTAGGCAAGCTAGCAAGTGCTTGGCAACGAGGGACGTTTGAAAGTTTTCCTGTCTGCTGCTGTTTTAACAGCGCCAGACAGTTTCTACAGCTCTTCATTAGCTTTTTATTTTTATTTTAGTGCTAGTGTAGTATACATCTAGTCGTTACATTGAGTAGTCAATACACTCCCATTACCCC
>PNEQ01120927.1:0-20468 GCA_003012365.1 Medauroidea extradentata
TACGTGTGATTTAACATGGTTGTTGATAAAAGAACCCAGCAAGTATGTTAAAATTACACGAACGTGGTATTTGTAATAATACGTGAAACAGATGGTAAAAATACACGTACATATGTACGTGTAAAAATACATGTACATGTATGGAGATTGTGCTGCCACGTACTTTCGTGTAAAATTACCACTTTTTTTTTTTACAGTGCAGTAAGCGAGCTTAAAATACAGAACTGGAAGCATACTTTCGAGTAGGCCCAGTACTTTAGGCTTCATTGGAATTTTTGTGTGCGTATGAAGCCTAAAATACTGGGCCTACCAGAAAGTATGCTTCCAGTTCTGTATTTTAAACTCGCCTACTGGTAAAATTCAGCTTCAACTAAGAAACAGGTTTCACCTACTAAAACCCTCTCTGCCTACAGTTAGTCACGCTTCAAGGTTCACGACCCACACGTGTAACACACACACGCCTGCCAAAAGTAACTCTGAGCGTCTACCTGACGTACCAACGTTAAGATATTATATTAAACATACAAACAATTTTCGTTTTGTTTATTGTATCCATTTATTGATGAAGCCAGCGAGATGTAATATCAATGTAATTATTTTATTTACGCTAGTACTTGTTAATCATTCGCACGTCCCCGTAGTATCCGATTTTCGATTTTCACGTGACCTAGGATAAATCCTGGAACCAAAACGCACTTACGAAAATTCACTCCGTGGAGTAGGGTGGGTTATCTCAGTCCAGTGACCAGCTTTTGTCTGTCACCAATATTTGATAACCCAATACTAATGTTAGGATAGTTTGTGTATCGCGCCGTTTTATGAAAAGCAAATAACAGTAGTAACACTTACGTGAAAATAAATTCGCGCATAATTGTGTAAAGTACAATGCTTCTATACAGAGGTTTTAAAATGACGGAAGAAAACCTACAATATTATCCTTATGTTTTGATAAATGCTACATCCACAAATGTTTACATTAAAATGCAATAATTTTACTAGTTGACCTAAAGGCCATCAGTTGAAATTTCAATCATGGATAAACAACTTTAGGTAATATTCCATGCACCGAAAACTTGAAATATTAGCTTACCTATCCTACCCTAGTGAATGTCCTTAAGGGCTTGTTCCCGAGTTTTTTTTCAGACTGGTGCCAATAACTCAAATATTTTTTAACCAAAAGTTTTGAAAAAATTTGAGTCAATGTGCAATCACACGATGCACAATACTGTGGACGCGTTTTTTAAAACTAATGTACCATTCGCCAGCAAAAAAAAATAATTTCCTTCATTTTTGCTAATTTTCACGACGAAAAACGTGGTACTTTGGGTAATGAAATCTAAAAAACCGTTCAGTATAAATCTACAAAAAAAAATTCAGCTACAAATTATAACATATAAGTGTCAAAACTGAGCAGCGAAATTTTGATAGTCTGAGTATTAGGTAGCAATAAAAAAATATTTTCGAAATCACTGCAAAACTCCGTAACAAGGCTTAAGTACCTGATGACAGATCAAGAAACGAAAATTTTGGCGCGAGTAATGCCCTAAAAAAATAAATAAAAAACTTCCATCGTACAAATATTAAATGAATAATACATCTCTCGCGACCACACTAAAATTTTAATACTGCTACATTTGTTGCTCATTAGGCCCTACTATCAGAATCACAAAGATACGCGTGATCCGAGATCACAACAGCCGGAGTAAACTAGTTACGTCATGTGGTTGTGCTCGTTTCTGAAACGCACTACAATGCAGCCGATCATCGTTTCTTCTCAAAATGGTTTAGTTGGTGGGGAAAACGGGCAGATGTTAATACGGGAAAGCGAATACTGTATTATAACGCTGCTTTCTGTATGGTACCGTGATATGTTCAGTTTATTTTCTACAGAACTGTAGTGTTCAGAGATATATTGGCTTTAGCATTACACTGTCAACAATAAAATATCCTATACCTTAAACAAATTCATGTTAATCTATCTATCACAACCGAAATGTTATTTTGAATTTAATACATGCAAAATAAGTTAATGGAAATTGAATGCATGGTAGAGAACGCAAAACTTAATAACCTGAACAATTAATACGATTTTTGTCTAAACTTTCTTTACAACAGTACCGGATTAAGCAGTGACAGAGTTTCACTACGCAGGCCTACTTGGAGGCAACAACTCTAGTTCTGCTAGCAACGTACACGAATATAAATTTTTAGCAGTTAAATGAAACACCTTGCATTACAGTAGGTATGTTCCAAAACGTCAACAAATAGATGCATGTTAAAACGTGAAGCCTATTCAATATAACAGGAAAACTAAATTATGTAATGACATAACACATACAAATCAATACGAGTAATCTTGAAAACAAAATTATTCGCCCTAACGTCAACCAACGCCGATGAAAAACGTGTGTGTACTTTACGTATAACAATGGCGATAGAAGAGGGGGGGGGGGAATAATATTATCGGTATATGATCACACGTTTATGCGCTATCTACATCTGAAATTTACGCTACGGGGCATTCATTTATTAATGCATACGTACATAACAAAAATACTGAATTAACAGCGCACGAGAGCGAAAGCGACAGAAGATAAAACGTTGTGGCAAAGCTGAGTGTCGGCCTCTGCTGCGACTCTTTTGCAATCACTTCAAAATGAAGGAACAAACTGAAGAAGCATTCACTTCAAAGTTGTTTGCAAACATCTTTGAATAGGCCTGACAGTTTTACAACGCACAAGTCCAATAGAAACTTGAATAATATTAAACCAATTTGGTTTAATGATTATTTTTCCAATGGCATCGAATAATTTTGGGTGAAAACAGACATAACATTACTGCAATATGTCGTCCCAGAAAACCAGGGGGATAAAACAAAGAAAACTGGCTAAAATTAGCTGCAGTGATAACATATATGAACATAATAAATGCCACAGTGAATTATGTGAGATACAACTCAAATAAATAGGCCTACAAATAACATAGAGCGCGATACCAAATTAAATAACCAGGACTACTGAAAAAAAACTGCAAAATTAAAACAGCTCAACAATTACTAGGACGGAAATCAGACAACACAAGGCTGAGACTTTCAGTTTGCCTGAAGACGGGAGCTATCAGTTCCCAAAACTAAGCAACAAACTCGCTTCGACATCATTGTTTAGTCTTGTATAACGTATGTAAAGTCCTCGGGGTGTCATCCAGTTTCGTGTGTTGCCTGGTCTCTATCTCTGTCTGTCTGCGCGCTGTCTGTTTTTTTTTATAGTAGTCCTGGTTATTTAATTTTATCTCTCACTTCTTATCTGTATTTCTTTGTGTTGTATCGGATACAATTCCACGCGGGCTATATTAGACCTGTGTATTTTCATTTTAGACTGTCTCCCGCGACTTCGTTCATGTGGTTTTCATTTCAATTATCTCTTTTTAAGTCGTGCAAACGTTCAATCTAAGTATTCCAAATTGTTTTAAGTAATTCGTAAAAACGTTTATTTTCATTTTCAAAATCTTCTTTAAAATCTATAGTTTTGCCAAAAAAATTAATTACAAATAGGCTATTAAAAAAAACAGTAATAATACAAGTTTTCAATAGAAACTTTTCAACTAATACTGATTAGGCCTTTATTAAAAGAAGTTACAGTAGAAAATTGTATTTTGTTTTCTTAAAAAAAAAGTTCCTACAACTAATCTTGGCTAGTTTCCTTTGTTTTATTTTTTCATCTGGTTTTCCGAGGCACATGTCTGTTACAGCAATGGCAAAAAAAAAAACGTATATTATTTTGCGCCCACAGTGAGTCTCCACTTAACGAAAAATAAATTTAATTACATAACAAAATAAAAGTGTCAAGACCTAGCAAAATGTTCAGAACGAACCGCCAGAAAAGTTATACCATATAAAACAGAAAAGGTTGAAAATACGAAGCAGCGTCCTAATATCGGACTTGAAGAGTGTCGCCAACAAAGGATCATAAATTATTTCTCATGACGTAGGAAGTTGTGTTATCCGGAAAGGTTAATTTTGCCAATGTTAAATGTGGAAGTTCAAGTAGAAATAGATAGAAAACGAGGAAGAAGGTGGTTGTGTGCCAGGCGGAGGCGGGGCCCACTGATCAATAACGCCACGGTTACACTGCAGCAAGACGATGCAGTCACCTTTATTTAATTTTAACCATCGCACACACAGCCCGCGCTCCTTTCACTATCTTACATTCGAGTCGGCTGGACTCAGCATGACTTATTACATCAACATCCATGTTTATAGCATTATTACACGGCTAGTACAGCGTCTTCAGAAACCGTCAACTTGGAAAACTTTGACAATAATTTTTATTTTTTGACTGTATCAACTGGAAGTAAAATTCAATGCAATTTCACGTGGACGTGATCTTGAAACGATTCTTACAATGGGTTCGTATTATGAACATAAAAGTTTTTTTGCACATGCGCCATTGCGGGCGAATGTTGCCGTATTGCAGAAAATTCCGCAATAAAAAAAAACAAAGGAGGAAAAGCCATTAAACTGTAGTCAACAAACATAAAACATACAGATCCTGAAATAAAAATTTTAGTCATATCCCAGAAGCCGATACAAGGACAAGAACAGACATAAACTACACAAAATGTATTCCTAAGTGAAATACAGTCGATTGGAGAAGGACGACACAAAAAGAACAAAAGACAGACGAAAAAAATATAAAAAATGGGGTGTGCGAATAAGGCACAAATAATGAGAGACACGAATGGATGTGAACGCGGACAAGACACAAGACAGGCAACCAGGCTACTAGGCCTAAGCCATTAAGATTCCACTATACACTTCATGTACGAGTTCTAGGTTTCAAGTCGTAATATTAGTTTTACAGCATAAATTAAAAATGTGTTCAGGTAGAACCAATTTCCTGTACATGTTCTTTAACATTATTGCGCTAAATTTGCATTACTTGTAAAATACAATTCGTAAACAGTAAGAGAAAAAAATTTGTACACAATTTTTTCTCACACCGTTTACACATTGCATTTAACGTGTAAAGCAAATTTAGCGCATAAATTATAACGTACGTATACATTAAAATGGTTATACCTAAACACATTTTTTATTTATACCGTAAAACAAATATTACGGCTTAAAAGCCAATAATTTGTACCTCAGAGTATAGTTGAAACTTAAGATTAGTAAACAGCTCGATTCTAGCATAAAATTTCGCTCCTGTTACCCTTCAAAAAACAGTCTACACAATCTTCTCAGCACACATGCAAATAATTTTCAGACATTTCTTCCAGTTAAAATGTGAATCAGAGAGTCATGTTCCTGCGCAGAGAGGAATAGAAAACCGACAACAGAGAAAGAACATCCGTGCAGCAGGTCGACCGTGCAGGACTTGAATAAGCGACCTTCCGTGTCACTGATTGCTACGTAAATCTTCACGTTCGCATTATTGACCACCAATTCAACACGCATCACCAGCAATAAAGCAACCGCTCACGCAAACAGCTGTGTGCCGGACGGATAATTAGCCGTTATTTACTATGGCACTTGAAACTGGCTCACTTATAGCTTCTCCATAAACATGCCTCCCAGTAACTCGACGCTTACACCATCTATTAACAGACGCCTGTATGCCGTAGGTGAAAACTTGACTCACTAATGGTCAGTTTGCAGAGGAGACTGCAAAGATACAACTTTTCAAATGCACAAAACTTTTTTTCATAATGACATGTCGTTAAAAATAAACTATTCTACTGCGTACTTAAAAGTTTAAAAAGAAAAGAAAAATCATTCCATTTTTAAGATTTATTATTTGCAATAAAGTAGAGCCCACTACTGAAACTGAATGTTTCATATGGAGTTCTGGTATGATATATATATTCTATGCTGATAGTTGAAAGACAAGTGATTGTATTCGATGGTATTATAATTTTTTAAATACCCAGTCGTGATGTGTCTATTTCACAAAACGAACTAAAAACAAATATTCTTGGTGGTGCCAAGTTATCCATGCTGGTGCAAAGTATACCCACTTAACGATACGCAAAAAATTTTTATAATCAAACAAAAATCCTGAACTTGATCACAGTGTGCACGAGAGAAGGTCGGGGCGAAGGTTGGGCCACCTGCCCGACTAACAAAACATGCCTGTCGCCCGTCCGACCCGAAGAATGACTGAATGAGGCGAGAGCGACGACGGAGTAAGAAATACGGGGAAAACTTAGCTCCCGAGCAAACCCGCCTATCAACGGCAACGTCCACCGCGCTTCCCACATGCGAAAAATTCGGGATCGAACCCCGATCGCATAGATGGGAAACTAGAGGCCTGACCCGTCGACCACCGCGGCACTTGTCAAACGTTTTAGGTACCTACTGTGCAAAACATGGCATTAAACTTTGTATAGATGTGACTGCCCCGAAAAAAATACCCGACAGGTAAAACCCATGTGGCCACGTTTGCAATCATCGTGACATAACACGCAATCGAGCCAGGATTGCCGTGGATGGAAGCGAGAGGCTTGGCCACCTCCAATACCACCTTGATGCTGTGTTTGTGTGGACTGCACCGATTACGCAAGACGCGGTGTGCTACGTTGATTTTAAGTTGGCTTACGCAACTTTACACAAGGGCAAGAACCAGGAGATGAATCCGACAAGACCTTTATTAAAGGAACCATCACAGCATTCGCCAGGAGCGATTTCGATAAACTGTGGAAAACAGAAATCATTATTGAGCGTGGAATCGAACTCTGGTCATCCTGAATGCAAGTCCAAAGCGTTACCGTTTCGCAGGGACTCTATAGTTATAATTTCTTTATCAGAAGGGATACTGCCTTCAGAGGCGTTCAGGCTTAGTCCCACGGCTGGTAGCATCACCGGTCTTTCGGCCGAGTGTGTGAACCAGCGGCCCGTACCTGCGGTTCCTCTCGTACCGAGCTTGGGGCAACGACACACGTCTCAGTAGGGTAAAACTAACCTGTCTCACGACGGTATATATATAGTACATGCAGGGCCACTGACAGGATTTCCGGACCCCTGTGCAAGTAAGTCTTTAGGGCCCTATGCCATCCTAAATGTCATTTTTTTAACAGTGTTAACTGAACAGGGTTCCCACAGAAATATTAAAATGAAATTCCCTGACTTTCACTGACCAATCATTAAAAATTTCCCTGACCATAATTAATATTATTATAACAACACGCCTATACAACAAACTTTTTTTTGCAGGCTCCACCATCGCCATAGCTGCCCATCACTCCCCTTTCAAGCAAAATATATTTTATATAACAATTTAAAACAGTAACATTGAAATAAATACATATAAACTAAGTTTCGGATGCCATATTTGACTATTTGAAAACTTACACTTAGTAATAATAATAAAACACTAAAAATATGGATAAAAGACCAGATAAAACTAACACATAAAGAAGGAAAAGTTGCCTTCACAACAGAAAAAAGTGCAGACTGTGAAGAGAGCAGTTTAATATGGTATCATACTCGGAACATTTTCACTGACTTTTGCTCTCTTAGGGTCATTTTCCCTGACTCACAGGGTTTCAAAACATGTTTCCCTGACTTTCCCTGACCAAATTAATTTTCCCTGACTTTTACTGACTTTCCCTGACTTTCCAGGTCTGTGGGAACCCTGCTGAACATATTTGTTTTGCTGCTAAATAACGCAAGACGCAACAAAATGAGACATGAGGCAAATCACATGTGTGGAAAAATATTTTTTCTAAAAGTTTTATTTCATTATTTTTCATTCATAGATCCATGACGGCCAAACAGTGGCGGATTTAGAAATGTATTTGCGGGGGGGGGGGGGCATACGTGAATTTACTGTATTGTAAAAAAAAAAAATACCAGCCACTTTTGAGTCACACCCGACTACGGAACAGCCGTCACACGTCTACACCACGCCCTAAGATATGACAGCCCCAACGAACCTGCCATGTTCTTTTTCTATTCATCATGGCGTCATATAAAGGCAGGCTGAGTTATAGAGGAGCAACATGTCAAGACTAAAATACCTACGGTTACTCCGGGCGTAAACGGTGAGGCATCAAGGCCATGCACTGCGCAGAGGACCAAGATTCGGCGATGAACTCGAGACCCGTGGACAACATGCATCCGTGAAGTGGGCCTGGTCGAAGTTTCAGTGGTAACAATTTCGTTATAATATAATTCCAATAATTTCGTTAGCCGAAAATTGTATGAATAGGATTCGCGTATTGTGGCGAACCAAAACTGCAAATGGCGTTAGTGTCAGATGAAGTGTTTAAAGAACCTGTACCTCAAGTCATTTTTATGAACGGCATGGCGGCGAAACAGCATTAAAACAATACATACTATGAATAGTGAGTAAAGATTCTATTGAAGTAACATAGTGCAGTGTTAAACTTTTTTTTAATATTATGAAGGTTTTGTTGTGCAATTCTAGTTTATCGAAGCCAATATGCAACATTAAAAAACGGCACACCTAGAGAACAGTTACTGCTAACTTTCGGAACAACTGATTTTCTCCGAGTGGCATATCTCTAATGCACCCAATCTCTGACGTCGACCTACATTTGTTTGCGGCGCCACAGACTACACTGAACGAAAGCATCGACCTGCAAAGTACTTCTCGTACGTAAAGTTTGTAAAAAAGGTTCTCTACATTTGATTTTTTTAAATTATCTATACTGATTTCCAAAACTGTTGATTTCGAACCTAAGTTTTCAATGTTAATGTATGTCCCACGTCCTCTTAATTGTTACCAAATCAAAGCAAAAGGAATTTTTAGTCACTGTGCGAGGCCCGAAAATCATCACAGATTGAAGTGAAGAGGTTTTGGTCAGCGCTTGAGAAGGGATACACGAGTGAGTGATTTTGATCAGTGCTCAACATCAAGGTATTTTGCGCTGGTGAGGGGCGACATGAAGCAAGTATGGAGCAGCGTCGGGATGGAAGGACGGGGGAAACGGGAGATCCCCGAGAAAACCCGCCGATCAACGGCATCGTCCGGTACGATTCATGCGAAAATCCGGAGCCCGACCCCACGGGGATTCGTAGCCGGATCGCCTTGGTGGGAGGCGAATGGCCTGACCATTCGGCCACCGCGGCCCGAGGGTAACTTACATGAGGTCAGCGAGCAGAGAACGGTGTGGAAATTAGGGGGCGGGACCAAAGTAACGCGACAAAGTTAACGTTTTCTTTTTTTTTTTTTTTTTTCGTAGCTATACAACTGTGATCCGTATTAAGTGCTTAAAATTGGAAAAATCATAACTCCCGATAACGCATGTCAAGCTATAGTAAGGTGGTTCCTAAACTTTACGAATCAATTAGTTACCGTGCGAGTTTTTTTTATGCTCGAAACCGCGGAGAAGAAAATCAATGCTTACTAAAAGCGAGCGGCTTCATAGGTGAGAATAGCAACAGCAGACACGCTATATATAGTACACGGAAGACACGAAACTGTACTGTATTATGAACAAACTTTGTAGCTACCGTCACTTTTGGAGCAAAATTCATATATCCATGACGGCCAAACAGTGGCGGATTTAGAAATGTATTTTTTTTTGGGGGGGGAGCCCTTACGTGACTTTACTGAATTGTAAAAATTACCAGCCATCTCAAAAGTGTGGTTGTTTACTGTTACAGAACATTGGAAAATAGCACACACACAAGTAGGACACATTAAATGTACTTGGATCATCATAGAACAAAACTCCAGTTTCCTTGAGGCGACTGGACATACTTTGCTTTGGCTAAATAATTTAGAACACGACTTTTTGGAGGGGGGGCGGCTTTATGCCCGGTAGCCCTCCTTAAGGGCTTGTTACCGAGTTTTGCAGTGATTTCGAAAATATTTTTTATTGCAACATAATTATCATATCAAAATTTTGCTCCACAGTTTTGACATTCATATGTTATAATTTGTAGCTGAATTTTTTTGCAGAAATGTACTTAACGGTATTTTAGATTTCACTACCCAAAGTACCACGTTTTTTTTGTGAAAATAAGCAAAAGTGAAGCAAAATATTATTTTGCTGACGAATGGTAGGCCTACGTTATTTTTAAAAAACGCATCCAAGTAGGCTAGTGTGCATCTTATGGCTGCACATTGACTGAAATTTTTTCAAAGTTTTGGTTAAAAAAAATTTGAGTTATTGTCACCAGTCTGAAAAAAACTCAGGAACAAGCCCTTAAATCGCCACTGCGGCCAAACCAACCATGGCTCCAATAATTGGGATTTATATAACGACTCTTAGCTACAAGAACACGCTTTTTATATTCTGCGTGCACAATTATTTCGTGTTGATGAGAAAAAAATATACATACAGTATGTGCACACACACTAGAGCGTCAAGGGGTATTTATCCCTACCACCTTGGATTTATCTGTCGATAACGTCTGTTCCAGTCGATGTATTAAAATTTTTGTCACGACAAGGCATAGATACAAACTTAATCGATTTTCTGTAATTGCTGGAACCATAATAGATTCATTATTTTGCAACGGGAAACAGCTGAAAAGGAAAAATTGCTTTATTTACGGGAGCGACTACAGAGCCGCAACATTAACAGAAACAATGCCATATGGATTCCAAAAAGTTCCTTGTCAACGTGGAAAAAGTAAAAGTTTGTCTATTCCCTGATTTATAAGAAAAACCGTAAAACCGATCTGAAAGGAATCAATCTCCCTTAACGTAGCACGAAGGAAAACTAAAGAACGATAATGACCAGGACAGCAGCTTGGCACACAAGTAACGAGAAGTGTGTTGGAACTAGCCCAGGAAATAAAGGTTTTTTGTCGCAACTAATTCAGGGAAAGCTGAATTTTTGTCAGTTGTTAGACCTTTATGAGACACGTATTTCCTCAAAAGTTCCCCCCCCCCCCCTTGGAAGTTTGAAAATGTAGACTTTCACAAAATCGCTTGTAAGTACGTTAATAATTGCACAAACCAGTAAATTCTTAGCGTATTTTGTTGTAAAAGATCACTTCTTTAATTTTGTTCATATCGATTTTTTATCTAATGTTTTTTAGGCATTATAAAATCATTTAACATAAAAAAATTGAATTTTTAAAGTCTAAATGTACACTTGTCGTTCTGCAGTTTTTTAAATAATTAAAATAATCCAAAACACTTCAAGTATATTTTGTAGCACATACTTTTAGTTTTAAAATGGCATGTCGGCCATATCGGGGAGAGTACTGGTTACGTCTGGGGAGGCGGGAATGCGAGCGCGTGTGTGGCGACTTGAGTGCTCCAACCTCCTGTATGTATACCTTCATATTCACAGTCAGTTCGAGTAGACCTCTTAATTATTTACGAAGTTATATGACTATCTTTATGCACCGTTTCTGGTCATTGAAAATAACTCTTATAACCAGTTATAGTAAATATATACCAACAGAAATTCTGTACACATAAATTATTTACCTAACATACGAATTTCCAGTATTGGTTCGGATTGAGGGAGGGGGGGGGGGGGTAGATTCCTTACCCTTTTCAGGGCCTTCCGTTATCCACTACCTATAGACCCGCCATGTCCCGGACTGGCTGAAACCGGCAGCTGTCATAGTTATGGGTAACTTAAAAACCACAAGAAAAAATGTTCTTGTTTTTTTAAATACACATTTCAGACGACATCATCACGGACCACTCACTCGCCACTAATAACAAAGCAATTTATACGTCGTGTTTTTCAAATTGTCTTGAATGATATTGGTTTATCTTCGTTCACATCTGTCATTTACGTCCCTACCACACTAATCGTCGAAAAGCAGTTCGATTGCGTCGTGTAACTTTGGAGGAAAGAAGCACACCAGTCTGTAGCCGGAAGTTTACTGCCAATCCAGAAATTGTACCTGGAGGTATACTCGTAATAAATTTTGGTGAGCTGCTTCGGGGTAATTTTAACAAATCAAAGTTACAGTTTTTAAAAGCTGATTCTCTTGTCATAGGTGTAAAAATGTAGTAGCGAGCATAATTCAGATTAGAATATTTTCTGAACCTGTAAATTTCTAGTATCAAATAATTCCTCGCGAGATATATCTTTTTCCTAAAATAGCTCTGCTTGAAGGTTGACTAGTGGTACCATTTTGATCACATCAACAGATTTTGTCTTTTCCCAACCAAAAAACGACCATGTTGTGTCACAGCCTGTAACTGTGGTATATAGGCATATGAAAGGTGTTTATTTTCTGAAATTCTTGTGCCCAGAGACTAGTTTCCGTATGTCATAATAAACAACGGAACTATTTTTATCCCAGATTTCCTTCCGAAAGAACAGAGAGTTGTTTTCATGTACAAGTGCTACAAGCAGTACCAGAAGATCTGTGTCGAAACCTACACCTATGACTACACTGAATTTGTTGAAATGTTCAATTCCTGTTTTTACAATGTCTTAAGTCCGAATCTCCCTGGGCTATGTATGAACTTATTTCCGTATTTCTAAGTACTTCACAAAGTTTCATAATTAACTTTTTTTTATTCATATTGGTTAGAAAAGCTTACTAACTGGAGTTGATCGTAGAACTTCCTGTAGACCATATTTTAAAGCTCACCAAATAAAACATTCTACACTGAATATGCCATTCATTCTCTTAAATCAATAAAACGAAATCTGAATAATTACATAAAAGACGAAGACATGCATAATCACAACACAAGAAACGCACACAAATTAAGGATAATCCCACATAATAGCTCACCCTTTGGGAAAAGTCTATTCTATTCAGGCCTAAAAATGTACATCCACCTTCCTAAAAAAGTTACTTCTGAAATGAATATACATAAATTTGACATAATAATAAAAACATATTTGAAAATCAGTATTTATATAGTATTCAAGAAGTAGAGGAATATATCCAGAGCCTTTTGTGAAAGTTACTTAAAACAAAGTAAAATAAGCTAATGTGAGTAGTCCATATTCACAATCTTTAGTATGACTCTGTACTATGTGTGTATAAATTGAGATTGTGTAATTATGTATATAGTCTATAGGATCATGATATGTTGCAACATAGATTATAAGCTGGGCTAAAGTGCATATTAGTAAGTTAAGATTCATAATTATTAACATTGGTTGTTAAGTTAATAGGCCTACACAATGCAATGGACATTTATGTTTAATTAATGCTCAATACCATCGTCTGTTAATCATATTTTCTTTATTACTAAGTTTTATTTTAATCTTCTACTTGTCTACTGTATGTATTGTATATACTGTACGTAGTATAATTATGTAATCATATCTATGTATTTCATAACTGTAACCATATTGACAAGACCTATACTCAGTGAGCTTCAGCTCATCAGCTGAGTCTATTGAGTTTTTAGCACATTTTTTTACTGTTCTTCTCCCTTGGTTGTTGGCTCTGAAGTGTACCCATCAAAAGTCACAGTAATTATTATGAAGTAGTTAAATGTTGAATAAATATTATCAGAAAAATATACTTTGATCAGATGAAACCAGAATACATCACCGTCTGCCACTGCAAGCGCTATAACTTCCTGCAGGACCAACCTGCAGTTCTGTCCGTAACCCATCTTCACGCTATCGCCGAGATAAGATGAGCACGTGTAGCTTGCTGTTACTGCCCTTTTCAACACGCTGACTTAGCGTGTTACTAACGAGACGCGATAAGATGCACACGTGGTCTGCGTACCGCGTAACCAGTTCTTGCTGCCTAGGTTCAAACACACTCAAAACCTGCTTGATTCGTCAAACTGAAATATCAGAAACCATACTTTCAATAATAATTCCCCATCATCGGAGCAGTTTCAAAAATACGTTTCAGTGAGAGGGCTTGCTGCATTGCAAGGCGATTCAAGTTAGAATTCTAGGAAGCTGCTCTTTATCGAAATATCTTCATATCCCACAGATTTCTGAGACCTAACAATTTAAAAGCCAAAATGAAATTTTTTAAACACTATTATGTAGTTTATGAATGAACATACCAACATGTTAATAATTGACCCTACAGACAGATAAAGATTAAATTTTAATATTTAAGATTTAAATGTAACACTTAGGTGATGAACTCTAAAAATAACAATCTCATTACTAGAAGAGTTCGTAGGGAAGCTGGGAAGATAAGCATAGGAAGTCCGAACAATCAAGCCGCCATACACGCGCTCGCATTCCCCCCTCCCCAGACGTAACCAGTACTCTCCCCGATATAACCAATATGCCATTTTAAAGCTAAAAGTATGTGCTACAAAGTATACCTGAAGTGTTTTTGCTTATTTTAATTATTTAAAAAACTGCAGAACGAGAAGTATAAATTTAGACTTTAAAAAAACTTTTTAATGTTTATGATTTTACAACGCCTAAAATATTAACATTAGATAAAAAAAATTACATGAACAAAATTAAAGAACTAATCTTCTACAACAAAATACGCTAGGGATTCACTGGTTTCTGCAATTATTCACGTACTTACAAGCAATTCTATGAACGTCTACATTTTCAAACTTCCTAGTGGGATGGGGGGAGGGAAAGCACAAGGAGGAGAAGCGGGGACTTTTGAGGAAATACGTGTCTCATAAGGGTCTAACAACTGACAAAAATTCAGGTTTTCCTGTATTAGTTGCGACAGCGGGCGATATTCGGCCTTCATTTACTGGGCTAAACATACTTTTACAAACTTTCACGGGCACAGCTAATTTACGAAAAGAAAACACACTTCAGACCGTACGAAATGTCGCTGTCAAGACAGCCACCCATTTCAGAAACACTGCTTTGAATCATCCAACACATACTAAAACACTGAATTTTCATCGCACCTGAAATGTAGTAACCAGATTCCTATTTAAGAAACTATAGCACTGCACTGACCTTTACCACATATTTTCCACCTATGGAACTAAATTGTCACCGCTTGACGACACGCTGTAAAACGATTCTACGGAAAAATAGCACGCTAACTGCGCTTATTGGTGAAACGGCAAATTACGCACGTGTCAACGTCGCCCTTAGTGTTCACTCCCTTTTGTGCCATGAAACTTCAGACTGGCTGCGAATTTATGTGTTGAGCCTGTTAGTACTACCGTATTCGGTTATTCACCTTCTACGCGGCTAGAATAAACAATTACCTATTGAAAAAGAAAATTAAAAATTTAGTAATCATTACACTCTTCTACATTAAAATCACGAAAATTTACTTATTCAATGACCCACGTGCTTGCATCCATTGGCATATGCATATTCAATTCGTTCATTGTCTGAGGTTCCAATGAGTAGCAGCCTAGTGGACAAACGGTAATTTTCCTGTCCCTATCCATACCGCATCGACGGTGAACGAAGCCGTGCGCGAATGCACGAGCTGGGAGAAACACCGCACGACCTTGGGGGCACCCCCTCGCCGCGCCAAGGTCAATGGCGGACAGTAAAGGACGCCCACGCGGGAGTAGTTAAAGCCAGACCCCGACATTTAAAATTTAAACCCCGGCTTGCAGACAGCACTGCGACTGCGGCCAGGCAAACACTCCCGGAAACAAGATTGTCAACTATCTTCTCTGACTGCATAGCTCTCCGCAGTCTGGTGGACATATTAATGATTATTAAATACCACGCAGAAGAAAACTACACTTCATACGGTTACGGAATAAAAATGTCAAACAAGCGCAGCATAAACCATAACCATGTTACAATTGGCTAATTAATGTATAACTAAAGTCCCGCGACCAACTTTAGAGACTTACGGGGGGGGGGGGGGTGTTAGGCAATTTTATTGTACTTACAGTTTTTGAGCCAAAACATTTATTCTAATTGTTTTACGGAAAGTTTCTCTTCGACAAAGCATAAGATATATTCTTGGTAAACTGCTTAACATAATTAATAGTGGAATCTTTAATGTTAACCTATAATCCTCTTGTAATGATTCTGCATGACAAAATAATGAAAAATTCCGTTATTGTTTATGTCAGGCAGTTTACCAAGAATATATTCTATACTTTGTTGAAGAGAAAATTTTGATAGTCAAATTTGAAGAAATGTTATGGCTCAAAAACTGAAAATACAACAAAATTGTTTAACACTCCCCCGGGGTTTCGGCCACCGAGCGGCCGTTACACTACTATTCAGAAATTGTTCGTCGCGCATGAGTGACGTCTGCTTAGAAATAGTATTCAAAAAAACGTTACACGTGTGTGTATCTATTTCAAGTTCACCGGTAATAATTAAAGAACATTTTCTTGCGGTCGAAAATGGGTATTTTTGTTATTCTTTTAAGGTATGAAAATCCTGGCGCAGAATCTTTGGAAAGAGATGTATACAATATACCTAATAATAATACGTCATAAAATGGTAGGGTCGCCTCTGAATGACTCACAGAGGCGAGTCGGCGAGAAGACTGCACTGCACGCCAGGCCAGTGACTAGCGTCTAGAGGCTACTGGAAGGCGTGATGGCCATGCTATGTCGTCCTTACAGCTTCCGCACTTCTACTCGAACGCGCAATGCAGGCCAGCTCAAAATAACGTACCTATTTCGTAATTTAGTAACTACATTTTAGTATGCAACGGATTTCGCAAAATATGAAATGCTCAAAAATGTCCGAAATCGGGCATGCGACGATACTTATTATTTAATTACTAACTAATACACGACTTAAATGTCTTACTATAAAGTAGCCAAGACGACGGCGTTTTCAGTATACACAACAACAGCACCTGACTTCGGCACACGGTTTCCAAAATAAATTACACGACTGTCGCCAGAGTATCCAAAGACTGCACACTAGTTCGTCACCGGTCTACGGTGTGAGAGGTCCTGGGTTCGAATCCCGGCGCGGGCGTGGTTGCTGTTGCCCCTTCACCCAACACTCATCGGCTCTTAAGAGTGTTCAAGTGGGGAAAACATCATAATTTGTATATTTCAATGAAACAGTGTAAGTTTTGTAGACATTACTTGGGAGCACATTTTCCTCTTTAAAAAGTTTTTTAGCTCAGCCAGTTTTCCCGTAATGGAATTTCAAAGTCAAAATTTATATGATTTTAGTTCATAAACCCTCTGAAAACCACTCAATACAATGAAACGAAAAAATTCACATTAAAAGTACACGTCACGGGCTAGGGCTTTAACATCATAAAAATCCAATTGCAATTTTTTTTTTTATTTTAAAAAGATTTCCTAAAAGTAGGAAAAAAAATTTCCTAAAAGTAGGAAAAAAATTTACATTTTCAGAAAGTTTTTAAAAATACAAAACATTGTTTGAATGGGCTTTTATATATTTAAATCCCTAGCCCGAGACACGTACTTGCACTGTGAATTATTTCGCTTCATTATGTTGATTAGTTTTCGGGGGGTGTATGAACTAAAAACATGCAAATTTTTACTTTGAACTGTCACTATGGGAAAACTGGCTGAGATAATTTGTTTTTTAGGAGGAAATTGTTCTCCTAAGCAACGTCCACCAAACTAACAGTGTTTAAAGCAAAAATAAAATTATGATTTTTCCCCACTTGAACACCTTTAAGGCTTGGCATCAGTTGCCATAATATTGAATTATTTAATTTTTCGCTTTTATGAAATTCAGAGAAAAAAATGAGAACATAATTATAATATCAATTCTATTTACCTTGTGCTACAATAAAAACATCGCAGTTGAACTTTCAGCGTATATGTAAGCCGCAATCAGTGTAGCATTTTTTTTTTTTTTTTGCATTCTTAATTTGCTGGACAATATATGGCGACTGATGCCGAGTCTTAAGGGCACGGCTACAGCGATTTATATCATATTATTATATTTGTACCAGACATTATTTTACTTATTTTAGAAATAAATTGTAACTAAACTCGTTAACGTCGAAATTTGATAAAATTTGAATTTAAAAAAATTAATAATTCTTTAAAAAATACAAAATAATATATTTTTGTTGTTATACAGAGACGTTATTCACTATAAAACTTTTTTCCGTTTGGTATGTCGGTTTTAGTGGCGTACACAAAATCGTAAAACACAAATTTTGACCTTCACCGGTCACTATGCAAAAACTATGATAGAAAAAAAAATTTATAAGAGCAAAATTTTGTCATAATTTATGTCTAAAATAATAAAAAGTATCTGGTACTAAATTAAAAATATGACTATTAAAATTGCTGTAGAACGAGCTTGTAAGAGTTCGTTGTTAAAGGGCGGTAAAATCATCTCACCTCACCACTAGTTCTTGACTTGCGCAGGGAACACATTTGAGGCGCCAGCCTGCGCGAACACTGGGTCTATTCAGCTCAGAGTCCACGGCAAACAAACAGGCTGCCAGCCTGCCACATGTCACGGTATCAGTTGGCAATCAAGATTATCAGTTCGGCTTGTCCATGCCATCAACTCTCCTAAGTGCATAAGTAAAACACTTCCGACGATAGAAAATGTAACACGTCCATCGCCGAGACACTTTCAGCACTACATTTCTAGAAAACGAAGTCTGGCAGGAAAAAATCTTGAATTCCGCGGTTCAATATAGCTGGTTTCTCTCCTGGAAAATGTACAGCACTGTCTAGTAAAAAGGTAGACAAAAACTTAACACTGTGTCGCAAGCGAAGCGTGTATGCGGGTGTTTCGTAAGCAGGAAGTACAGATCGGTTGGTATATGGACCATGTCGTGCGATTATTTGTTGACGAGTGTTACTGGATTGTATACCGAATCCACTGCATATTAAAAAAAACAAGACATTTCTCGGTACAGCCTACATTGTTCTACGCCAAACTGCAGGATCCAAAACTATGGTGGATGACGTAATTTGGCTCATGTGGGCGATATTATCATGTCCACAGGTTGTTTTTGGGGTTCGTCGTACATCTGTCTACTCACGGTTTGGTTATTTCACCCTAAGATAACCTAATCTTACCTAAAGAAAAATGGAAAACTTCAGGCTAAAAAAAAAAACCTATCCAAATCCAACGTAGCATAACCTAACAAAAAAACGAAAAGTTTAGAAGAAAGTAACTACACTTTTTTTTACGAACGTCTACTTCTAACGTCTATAGAAACATTTTTCATAAACGAACTATATCTATAAAATCAATAGTTTGGCCGGTATACTATGAGTAGCTAGTTTCAATACATACTTATCCATCCCAGGATACTCCTGGAGAAATTACAGGAAGTCATGAAAAACCGATATCAGGGTGGCTGGAGTAGGGTATCGAACCCGGGTCCTCAATAATGCGAGTCGAGCGTGTTACCGTTACGCCAACTCGCTCAATCTGTACACGTGTAATATATTACTGACAACAACGAATACTACCCTCTACTTATTTTCTCGTGGCTAATTATGTTACATTGCGTGTTTTCCGCTATTCACCAACGACCTAGTTTATGTAAATACATCCGATTGCAACTCATTGCAAAATTTTAATATTAACCAAAGAATTTTTGTAACAATGTTAAGTAATAACTTAGGAACTGTCAATTAACGGGCCTTGGTCCCTTAGAGTTTTGGGAAAATCCGCGCGACGGCGCCACAGGTACCATTCTCTAGTCCATGTCTCTGTCTCCCTCCTGTGTTTCCGCTCTCGCTCAGTTATGAGAGGAATTCCATAGCGCGATAAGATCTCCAGCAGAGCACTACTCCGTCCTAACGACCTAGTGCGTCTGGTGACTGCTGCAGTGTTGCCAACCCTAAGAAGACATTAGCGCGTTCTTGGAAGGCAGGGGTTATTCGCTGCTTCCTTTCCTCAGCTAGACCGGGATCAAGGTTTGGCCGGGATATCGTTGGCTCTACTTTGCGGAACTCTTTCACGTAGCCGGCGATTGACATTCATACTTGCGTGCGATCTATCAAGATCATTTACTTAATGTTCATTACAACCTTCAGTAACGATAAGCTCATTAAAAGTTAGAAAGTGATACCTGGAATCGTAGGCTACCTCTTGTAAGCCAATCATAGTCCGGCGAAATATTTCACCTGGTTGTGCTATCTTTGCTTGCCGTTTTTCCCTTTTATTTACTTCTACCATGTGTTTTTCTGTTATAATACAGTTAAATTTTACAATGAAATAGTCAGCGAATAAACTGATGGAGAGTGTTTGTGCTTTGTGTTTAAGGTTTTATGTTATTCCATTCGAAAGATTAACAAGTAGGTCTAGGGTCTGGCTGAAGTACAAAATGTTCATATATTTTTGCATAACTTGGAAATAAGTTTTGCCAAATACATTAAGAATATGTACAGAAACACGAACGTATCTCAAACAAAAATATAAACAATGAAAAGATGCCTACACAGTCAATAAATTATAAACACAAATTTAATTTAAAATAGTTAATTTATAGCGAACTTCGTATTTTAGGATTAGGCGTACAAGTCACAGGATGCTCTCAGTTTTGTCTAGCAAACGTTTCAATGAACTGCTCATGAAAATAAAATATTAAAGCATTCTAAATAATTGGATATTTGAATTGTGTTCTTCCTAAATGTAATGTGACGCCGTCAGTAAGAGTTTTGCTCAGTTAAAACAAATAATGAGATAGGCATTCAGAGATTCAATTATAC
>PNEQ01120928.1:0-20469 GCA_003012365.1 Medauroidea extradentata
GTGGTTCGCACGGTCAGCAACATTTTCAGTTGATTAAAGTTTTGAAAGTTTCGATCGCGGCAGTTGCCCGTGGACCCCTTCGAAAGGTGGTTCGCACGGTCAGCTACAATTTTCAGTTGATTAAATTTTTAGACGTTTGATCGCGGCAGGAGTCCGCGGGAACCTTACTAAAGTGACGTCCTAAAACGGAACGATAGTAACAATTAAAATATTGTCGAGGTTAAGAGAAACTTTGGATTAGTGCGTTATTTGCGACAGCCGCACTGATACAGTCGAGGCCACGTCTCTATCGGACACTGGACGCGACGACAAGTACCTCGCAAGGAACGGCAATTTCAGTTTGGTCATTCGCATAGTTAGTACTTTAAGAATCTAATCATTAGTGAGTGACAGGCTGCATAAATTTATATGCCCAATAAAGGAGCTGTTTTATAAGATGAATCGCAGTCAATATAAGACCGGGTTCAACGTACTCTTATTTTAATGAATGACAACGATGTTGCACGAAACACTTTGAATCTAGAAACTAGACGTGTTTATTACATACTAAAGATACACTAAATTCTGTGATGCAATTCTTAAAAACCACATTGGAAATCATAACCTACCAGACCTCACAAAAGATAGACGCGACCTGGTAAATTTTGCAATAAATTTTGCTCTGCTGGTCCACGATTTTTTTTCGGGGATCTTCCGGTTACCTTGCCTCTTCCTTCCGGTGTTGCGGCATACTGATATAATGTCACCCATCACAAGCACAAAATACCTAGTTAAGTACTGATCAAAATCTCTTCACTCATTCAAAAGCCCCTTGTCGCGAGAACATACACCCACGAAAACCACAGACTTGTCGAAACTAAACCGTTCTTACTGAAATTAGATATCACGAGCCAATGGCTATTCGTTCAAATTTATCGACACAAGAATAAAAATAATGTATTTTTAAGACATTTCGGAAAGTCTAGTAAAAATTCTTTACCTCATATTTTTTAAATACAAAAATTTGTTGTTTTGCATTTCTATAACTATAAGCATAGAACCCGCGACATTAATTAAAGTTCAGTGTTAATTATTTAGCTACTGTTATTCATGAAGGTTTCGCTGCGATATGTTCCCCATGAAGGTTTCGCTGCGATATGTTCCCGTAATGCCGAAATTTGATTTTGACATGTAGTTATGGGAAAACTATGCACGCTAAAATATTGTTCTTGAGTGGATAATATAGTGACTAGTAACATAATACTAAAACACTAACTAATAAATTAACGCTATTTCGAACAAATTAAACTTTAGAATTTTTCACGCTAGAACGATTTTAAACTGCTTTCACAGTATAAAGAACCTAATAAAATCGAACCTGTGTCACAGTATCAGCATCGCCGTATCCTGTTGCTTCACGTTTCTGCAGTTTACTAAAAATATGTCAACAGATTATTTTCCTTATCTTTCTAGTTAGTATTCAACATTTAAACATAACGTAAAACACTTCACAACAAAAATATTTCAAACTATCACTCATTCACTGCACACTAGTGACCGGCAGTGTGTAAAGACACTCCGTACCCCCCCCCCCTCAAATTCTGCTCACTTCTATGGGCTGTTACTTATGACAGGGCCGTGCTCTTACCAGTCTCTCTTAGACCTGACCACTCGACCTCCTATTGAGAACGTGTCGAAAGGGACGTCAGACAAAATAAATAAACAGGAAATATATCCTCACAGCACACAGCGCTTTTCGAGCAAGAACGAGCCTCGCTTACGTAAAACAAAGTTTGAGAGAGAGTGGAAAATGTTGTTTAACAATATTGAATTTTGCAGTTATGATCACGTGAAATGTACATGTGAGTGTTTATATTAAGTCATATGTGAGTACTTGTGCATGGTTGAATACTATTTGCAAATAAGTTATTTATTTGTACAATTTACTTCACTAAAAAAACACACATGTTCTTAGGGGGGGGTCACCCCCTCCACCCCCCCCCCTTTAAAAATCCGCCACTAGGCAATACTTCTGTTAAAAGTGGCTGTTACTGTTCGTCGATGGAAGAGTGAAAAGCAGGATTAGTCTTAGTTAAAAACCAAAACAGGTGCCACTAACGATTAAAAAATATGTATGATTTCGTGTTGTAACAGAAGGAAGGACTTCTTCACGTCTAATATATACGACTGTCACTGTACATTCTTATTAACGGACTTTCAGTTTTGCTGGTGTAATTGTGGCATTCACGGTGTCCACCACTGTGTCATTCCATTATAATTCCCACTGAGCAAAGTGGCACATATGTAAAACCTTGAACTCGCATCCATTAGGACCCGGGTTTGCTTCACAACGCCAGCCATTATGATTTTTGTTTTCCGTACCTCGTTGTGGAAGAGACGTTTAAGCAACTGTAATTCGCTGCAAACTCGCGACAAAACGTACGCGAAACTGATAGCCATTGATGTTTTCTGCATAATGAAAATATGTTTTAGCCTCTTCGTAACTCCTAGTTTTCAAGCTATCGTCTCTAAATAAAAATGTATCTGCATACAGTATATAATTTAAACATGATAAGCTAACGTATAGTTTCTAGATCTATTTGAATGTGCCTCGTTTTCTCAGCTGGTATTTATGCACAGCTATGTCGTGAGGAAATGTTTTCGTCTTGATAAATGGTTACTCTAGCATTAATTTTAACTGTACCTACACTTGTTTGAAAATGCAAAAAAAGCCGCCTACTTGATAAAGATATTTAATAAGAAAATGGTATTCTTATTTCTCAATTCGGGTGTGCTTCCATTACGTCAGACTGCTTAAGAGTTCAAAAAAGTATTGAATGACATAGATTAATCACCTACTTGAATGCAGTGCTACAAGAACTACAGTTACATCAGTGGTCATGAAGAAATGTCGGCGTCGTAACGCTGAACACCGGTTGAAGACCAAGAAGTTAAAAATGTAACTATCTGACTGTAGGGAAATGCCATTCTTTCGGAGTCGCCTACGTGTAAGGAGTGTAAGGCGTAGCTGTTCTTGACAAAACTATCACAATTTCATATAGTTTGCGGTGAAATTAAATTGTTAGTGACTTAGATGAACTATTCATGCGCCCATGTTTTTCGTTTTAAGTCTTACAACTTTTTTCGTAGGAGAAATTATTTTATCGTTTTTAGTCCGTATTTAAAACGCGATATATTATTTTTTATTTAAATAATTATTATTTAGTGTATTTCTATGGTGAACAGTCAAGTGCGGTGCTCGATGCTCCGTAGACTTTCACTATAATTCCTACATAATTTTCACACGAGACGGAAGGACACACAACGTTCTAAAAGAAGGGATTGTGAATGGCTATAAAACATATTCAATTGACAGTTAGGACATACGATATCTGAAAGCTAAACTATTAGGTTCTAACATTATTATTATTATTATTATTATTATCCGTTTAAACGTGCGGCAACGTTGAAGTACTCTTAACCAAACAAAAGTAGCTCCTCGTTTTACTTGGTAACCAATTGGAAAAACCACGATGAAGAGCGACGTGATCTTTACAGTATTGGAAGCGAGAAATGCAAGGTAAGTGGGCATTACGTCTCATCGACAGCGACGTCATTAAGCACAACATGACAAAATGAGAGAGGAATCGGCCATGGCCTGAACCATCGCAGCATTCGCTTGGAGTAATCCCAGGAAACCGTGGAAAGCCGGAATCAGCATGGTCGGAGCCGGAGACAGCAACTCAGGTCCTCCCCAATGCGAGTCACAGACTTTGCAACATTTCACTATTCACTTTGCACTTTGCATAAAACTGAAAAGTGCAAAGGAAATGTGTTCCACCAAAAATTACAACCACTTTGCATTCTCCCAGCCTGTCTGCAAAGTCTTTGCAGTATTTTATATTCATTGTTTACATTACTCATTTCAAGTTTATATCTTACAAAGTGTATAACGAGTAAAAAACAAGAAGTTGTGCTTAAAAATTAGCAAAATAGAACTTATAATAAAAATATGTTTCATTTAGAAGTTTCTCACGCACATACAGAAACAAAAGGAGTGGACCACGATCGTAGAAGCGTGGAGTGGACGAAAATACATGCACTGAAACCACGCCATTCATTTGTCCTCCATTTCCCAACCAATGTAGACATAAAAATGTCTGCTACTTGAGCGATAAACATTTACTGCTGTTTGTAATGTTCTAATGACGTGGCCCGATCGCACCCAAAATCATTTCAACTTATTGTGCACTTAACCTTAAACATTCTTTAAATTGAACATCATTAATTGTCAATCACAAAACCGATTCGTGATTTTTAATTCTTCCTTGGTTGTCGTCTGTTTTCTTCATCAAATTCGTCACTATAATGCAGCAACGCGTCTAATCATTTTTCTTGTTTTAATTTTGTAGGTTATGTGCTTCTATTACGCCTATTATATCGTAATTTCTCTTCATCACATTACTTGAAGTAGTTTCTTACTTGCCAAGTTTATACGTAATAACTTTTAACCACCTAAAATCAATTATCAATAAACAATGCACCATAAATAGTTTAACTGCAAATGGAAAATTGTCTTTGCACAATGTCTGAAAACTTTGCAAATATTCATAAATTCTTTCTGCAAAGTGAAATTATTGTGGAACAGAAATGGGCTCAAAAGTGCAAAGACTTTGCACTTTTCACGTTTCGCTTTGCAAATTACAATTTTCGTGGAACAGAAATACAAATGAAAAGTGCAAAGTGCAAAGCGAAAAGTTGCAAAGTCTGTTGATGGAATAGGCTACTGGGGTTACCGTTGCACCACTTATTGTTGTTGGAAGGAAGTATGAAACGTAAGTTTTTCTCTTTCGCACGAATTTTCAAGTGGGGTAAAAAGGCTGTTATATAATTGCTGCATTGTTTGTGCTCTTACGCATAATCAATTGTTTGTAAACTGCTCCATGTCTTGGGACTCCCAAATTAAAAAAACTGAACGGAAATATGTAAACAAAGAAATTTTTACAACAATAATGGTGGCTAACAACAGTAATACCTAACCCGCCAAAATATATTAAACTTGCTTATTTTTCAAAAGCACGGCTTTCATTGATTTTTTTTTTGTTCAGAATCTAGTGTTGTTGAAAACAAACTGCATATAAATAATAATATTACCCTTAACAGTATAATTATCATTAGATCTGGTTTATAAACTACGCAACAACGCAAGAACGCCAGACGCAAAACATTGTACGTACAAATTCGATATACACCCGTTTATAAAATACACAAGAAACGCAAGTATGCAAGACAGCGCAAGGTTTCACCGACTTTCAACTTCTTGTGTTTCACCGTCTTCTATATAGACAATTTGTTTGTTGAAACTAGTTTCAATTGTCTTTAGAAGGCTGTGATTCCGCCATTTCTTTACATGTTTTTTTTGTGTGTTTGCTTAGAATGCGTCTTCAAATACACAGAGTTTATAGTTATTTGGTTACTATTCCAGAATACCGCAACAACCAAATATTTATAATACAGAGATGAGTGACAAAACATAATCGTAATGGAAAAATACAGAGAGAAACTTTCTGTTGTCACTTCGAAATTTTGAGTGGTAGTGTTGGTTACATCGTATTGCTTGCGATGTTTATAAACGACTGAAATTGTGTTGCGTATTTTACGAAATGTGTTTCTAGAGTTCTTGCGTAATTTATAAACCCGGCTTTACAGTTAAAATGTTGCAGGTCACACATTTTAATGAGTAAATATTATATTATAAAATTTTAAAAATCAGTGGACTTTGGTCTCCAATACAGTTACATTGCCGCGATACCAAAGTAACGGAATAAATGCATTTATTTTCTTATTAATTTGTTGGTTTATTTTATTTATTCCTTGAAGAGCAGCGACAGTGGTACTCTTGCAATACTGCTCTCGTGAAAACATTTTCCATTTCGCTATGGCAGGTTGCCGTGGTAACAGCCGGACGATAAAGAGCTAGTGGTAAAAATGAAATCGACAAGTGTTTGCATTTCCCAGTTAACGCAGACGGTGAAGCTGAAAAGTACACATATTTAGGAGAGCCATCAATCAAAATAATCCCTAGGCAAAATCCGTAGACATATATGAAACCCCTGATGTACCTCAAACATACTTTATTTTAAAAATGCTATGCACACGGTGCTATAATTTCCCACCAAAATGTTAACGTATACACTGGAGCTACACCAAAAGTGCTTTCTAGTTGTTTCCCTGATCGCAAGAGCACACGTTTCTAGGACTGTAATGTCTGTAGAGCTAACATTTACTTTTTTTATATACATAGGATTAGTAGCTCTCTCTCTCTCTCTCTCTCTTTCTTTCTCTTTATACACACACGCCCCAATTTAAAATAATAATTCAAGCACACAATGTCACAATGAAAAAAAGTATATACCGTCAACTGGGGTTACTTGGGACTGCAGGAAAACTTGCAACATTTTTTCAGGAATTTTTATTTCATATGATGTACCCCTGAATGAAGAAATCATGCTAACTATTCAAGTAAGATATGGTTACTTGTATTCCTCCTTACTCTTTCGGCTGTCGTGTGTAAAATAAAAATTCCAGAAAGAGTGTCCCAAGTTTTCCTGCAGTCCCAAGTAACCCCAGTTGGCGGTATTATAAATTATGATTTACTACATCAAAAATTTCAATGCGCAGGATGGTACATACTTGTGAATCATAATATTATAATTTATTTCTAATATTACGGTTTAGTGAGTTTGTAAACCTTGCACTGGAATTTTTAAACAGACTGACATAGTAAACAAAAATAACAAACAGATGCTTCCGCCTTAGGCAGTCGTCGGAAGCATTGACAGAAAACTTGCGCTAATCGCTGTCGAGTGACCTATCGGTACAAATCAACTCATTCTTCGCCCAGGTAAGATACGATTATCGTTGTTGGCTTGCTAGCACACTCAGAGTTTTCTTCTGTTAATAACTCGACGGTGGGCCTGTTAAAAAAATTTAATTTAGTATTCAAATTCAAACAAGTTTATTTAGCTCAGCTGCTAAGAAATTTGTATGTATACTCAATCGATGTACCAAAAAATTTTGTTAATTTTACTGTAAGAAAAATCAACTATCTACACATAAATAATCAGACAAATTGTAAACTGGAAAACATTTATTAACCTTGAAAACTGTTCACAAATGTAATGAAAAGTATTTTTAAAAATATTTGCAGCGTTAGTTATTAAAGAAGTCATTTAAATGTTACCTAGTCATTACCGTTCTGCTGCATAAATATTACAGTCGTCTGTTTACGTTCTGTAGTATTATAACATTACCTATCACGCCGATCTATATAACAGATTTTAAACACTTACTGAATATATGGCTGTGTGCTGCTGTCTGGTCCTTCAAAATTACAATCTTCCGAAATGCCTGAAAAGTGGCTTCAATGGATTATATCAGACGAAATTTTTACTCAACTGTCACTGGAAATTGTAAATATATCCCTGCAAATTAATAATCAAGCATAGAATTACATCTAATTATGCAAATTTGCTAATTTTTCTACACGAACATGTCTAATACTGTTATCGGTGTATCGAAAAAAATGTTCGTTTTAAAGCTACAATAAGATAAAAATTCATAACTTGAGAAGATATTAACTCATTTTATTTAGTTTCTACAAGCAGAGCAACTGAATTTTAATGAATTTAACACACTTCATTATGCGCACATAAATAAACCTTTTTAGTGGTCCTTTTACTAAAATAATTTTGGATAAAATATATTTCTATACGCTGAGATTATTATACGAACAAGCAAAGATTACTGGATACAGTAAATTGAATTTTTTTTAAATTCCTTTACCTGTAGAAACAAGCCGCGATAAAATGTAAGTTTATTGCTTCTCAATTTATTGATTTCCATATGTGTGATACCAAAAGGAGCCCGTCGCTGGTCCGATTTATTTAATTTTATTATATTTAGCAAGAACACTTGTATCATTCGTATTAATTTCGGGTGTGTGTCTCATATTCATTAATCAAGAACGGAAGTTACTGAACCGAAAAAGCTATTTTCGCCGTTCTCTCCTTCCTAAACTGTTGAAGCTACAGATTCACCAAGCTACGATACCTAATCCTATCTAAGGTTTATTCTACTACAGGTTAGAAATAAAAATGTTAAAAGTTTGGCACAGGGAAAATTTTTGTCGCTTGAGCGCTGGTATCGGTAACAGTTGTAACCTGACCAATCACGGAGCTTTCATTAACTTTAAGTTACATTAAGTTGCTAATTTAAAACACGAGAGTGGATTCTTTTCATTTAAAAATTTTAGTTTAATTACCTCTGACATTTCTAAGCCTATTTAAAATGTATTTTACTACGGTTTTGTATTTTGCTGATCCCTTCACTATATCTGCAAAACTAGCTGCACAAATTTTCTCTGTGCCAAACTGTCCCATGAGAAAACACATTTTCTTTCCATCTTGTTGTACAAATAACTTTATTCTAACCTTCTGAACCTGTCCGAAGTCCCCCCTTAAAAAAACATGGGAAGAGATAGTATGACAAGAGAGGGGGGTTACGTTTTTTACTTTTTTACGTTTGGAGGGCTGTCATTCCGAAACGGTTTGAGATATCGACTTGAAATTCGGTATAGGCGGTTCGAGATAAAGTCATCACTAAAAAAAGCCCTGCTAAAGTTCTATTTTCAGCCAATTCACTTTAGCTTGTATCTATCCGCGCGTAACTTCTAACGACGGGAAATGTCTAACCTCTGTGGACACGTCACTTGATTTTTGCGCGTGTAAGATAAGTTGTGCAGTCGGTAGGTACGTATATAGTTTGATGTAAAAAGTATATTAATTATATAAATTACAATTATATCGATTTCATTTAATTTTTTTCAATATAGTTGTATTTAAATAGGACATATACATGGAACTATATTACGTACTTTCGCTGTCAGCCATACAAGCAGAAACTATACTCTATTTTCAAAGCGGAATTATATACAATAACAACTAGTGATATTTTTCAAAGGTTAAAATTTTAGTGCTCACTTTATTCCAAACGATTTATAGGCGCAGTTTTCTTAATAGCTACCCGACATAGTTTTGAAATGTTTTGAAGATTTAGACAATTAAGAGGTAACTTTTTCTTTGGAATGCTCCCAAATTATTTCTATTCCTCCAAAAATGCATTTTTTTAGACGGTTCCTCAAATAAGTCTGTAAAATTCTAGTAAAAAGTTAATTTTCATTTATTTATTTTAAATTTTTAAAAGGGGGGATCCATGTTTGAGGGCGATAACTTTGGAATCGTTTGGACTACAAAGCTGGGATTTGAACCGTAAACAATACACCTTTTTATCGATACCTAGAAATTTTTTTTTAACTCGAAAAAATAATTTCTTATATCTTAAACACCCACTTATTTTTTTTTCAAAACATGCAACCGCCATTTTATTGTATTCTAAGGTTCCTTTTACATAGATGTACTAATGTTCATCTAAAAACTTAAATTTGTCTAGAAGTTAATGACGTTTTATTACATTTTTTGCTATTTTGTCGTTTTTTTTTTTCGTTCGGTCCGAAGGTCTAACATGGGCACTATACTACAGAAACAGCTAGAGATGGCCGCAGGTCCTTTCATGTTCGGGCCAATAGCCCGACGCAGGCACTAAACTCCAGAAGCAGCTTGAAAGGACCGAAGTCCCAAAAAGTCGATGGCTGAAGGCTCGAGAAAGGTGAGCAGCTCATTCACCGGTGAGTCATTAACCCATTGAGGTAAGAATAGTCAGGAGATGGCTTGTGACGTGGTTGTAGCCGCCTTTTTAGGTGTCCCATCATGGCTCTGAGGCATTTTGAGGTTATGAACACTTGTGTTGATGCGCCTCTAAATAATTAAAACCTCTCACAGTGTAATGCAGATTAGCTATGTAACGAACAAAATTGATTAACTATAAATGTTATTAGACCATTGGTTAAGGGGAATGGAATGGCACGATGTCGAGCGGACGATTGAAATACTCAATCGTTAATAATATCAGAACTGCTCATCAAAATCGATGAGATTTTTTAGCCGAGTAGATATTTCATCAGCGGACGTTTATTTATATAGTACTATGCGGTAGTATGCTTTACTTTCGAGTAAAACATTAAATACTTTTTTTTTAGAAAAATAAGGGCTTGAAACCAAAAATCCTACGAAAATGAATAACCGTACTTTTATAATTTTAATATGGTAAAATTGGAGCCTTCATCTGTTTTAATCACGGTCGTAGAATTACAGGTCTGGACCACGGTCGTAGAAGAACAGGTCTGGACACTCGCCTGGATATTTGACCCCCTTGTTGTTTGGCTGTAGTTCACCAAGTTACCGACAATATTGTGTTTTATTGGCGCTGATGTTACGGCGGTCGGACTAAACTCCGCCCACTTCCTTCCCGCTAAGGTAAATAATTTATCAAAATGTATTTTTTATCAATTTATGAAATACTTTCTTCGCTCACAATTTTAAGAAAAGGCTCCAGCAATCTTTATTTACTTTATAAATTTAACAATGGAAAAAAGTGGAGGGAGTTTGGGTCCGACCGCCCGGAAAACAGCGCCAAAAAGTACGACATTCTCGGTAACTTGGTGAACTACAGCCAAACAACAAGGGGGTCAAGCAAAATACATTGTTAGATAGGCGAGTGTCCAGACCTGTTCTTCTACGACCGTGGTCTGGACAATCGCCTATCGACCAATGATACGGAGTAGATCCCGATATGACTGAAAGTGCCACTAGCAATGAAGTGTTGTTTTAACATTGCAGTATAGCGTTGTACGAGTCGTTCTCCTAGCAGCTCCAACACGAGCTTGCTCTTTGTAGATCCATTTACGCAATGTTAAAACAACTCCAGAGTGCCAATGGCGCCAATCAGTCATAACAGGGTCAATTTTCAATTCCAGTGTCCAGACCTGTTCCTCTATGGCCGTGGTTTTAATGTTATCAATTACCTTATTATATTCGGCATCTGCACCGAGGTCAGTCTAGTATTTGTGTGTTTCTGAACATAAGTTTTGTTTACTCCATGACCTGTAGAACGAATATGAGTGTTTTATGTATGGCAAATTAAAAACATATTAATAGGTTACTTGCATCTCTTATCTACTGTTACTTGTATATACCAGTTGTGGAAGGGTGTGTGAGAGCCCTCCCAGCACCTGTATGGGTGCGTTTTTTTTTTTTTTTTTTTGACATGAGGAAAATATACAGAAAAAAAGTTACTGTTATACAAGTCAACAGTTGAAAAAAATAATGCTCATTTACACATATATTTAAGTTACAGGTACAAGCACAATTTTTTTTCTTTTATTTATTTTTTAACGTCGACATTCATTCGGGAAAGTGCTTACTTACTAAATTCGGCCATAAAATACCAACTTTATAGCATAATAACTTCTTAAAAGAAATATAAACATTTTCGACAATGTTAAACCACTTTTTCTAGCTGGTTGCATAAAACGAGGATCAGTTTTACTTCAGTCAAGCGTTGGTCGCTGCCCATTTATTGGATTTTTTTTGTTCCTTCGTTTGCTCAGTACGGGAGCAAGAGGTCATGCCGAAGAGGCACTGGTCAAGGCGCCTTGCTGGGATGTGCAAACTATGACACTACTACTCGACACAATTAGTCCCGCGAGAGTAAAGCGAACTACTGCTGTGTTGTCCTTGACCACCACGCACAGCTGGTGTGGCGCACCACAGCATCGGCCATAATACTGTGGCACAGACAGCCGGCTGGGTTTTCACCGCTACGTCTCCACAGAGAGTGTGTGCCATGAACTCATGTCAGGCACAGTACATTTCTCCTCCCTGTGACGTGTCTACCTACTACTATACTGTGTCCACTGTAAGGTTGCAGCGGAAATAACAATAGTTAACTAAATAAATCAAAGCAGTTTAATTATATCTTAATTCCACTCTCTGTGAGTGTGTTCTAACACAGTTATCTTTTATTTTTTTTTCAATATTTCAGATGAAATTGATGCTGGCCAAAATTGTATTGTCATTCACTGTACTCAATTAGCTGCAACCTTAGAATGGATGGAGTATAGTGCCACGATTCTTCCCCTCATGGGAGGACTAGTTGTGGTCGAGTAGTATGTCTTCACCAGTATTGTGTCAACGTACTTCTCAGTTATGATGTATTCATGTCCTTATGTGACGGTGCTGAGTTGAATGCACACTAGGAACATGTACTATCATGAAATGTGAGAGGGGCGGATTCATCTCTAGGTTCGAAAGGGGGGAGGACATTCCTTGAAATGTAGCTATGCCCACACTCCGAATCACAGAAGGGTGATCCAGGGGTTCTCCCCCTGAAGTATGTAGTATTTAAGGTGTAAAATGGTATTATTTAAGACGTTTCCTAAACAAAAAATTAAATACGTCTCATTAAAAATTTTTAATATTTTAATAAAAAAACTGTACACATTTGCAGGGGGGAACAAACCCCCTGCCCCTCCCCTCCCGGATCCACTGCTAACGTGTGACATGAAAGAAAGTAGTTTGTTTACAAACGTTAAACATCTACCAAAGCATATAGAAACTGGAGACTGTATTACTGATACTGTGACACAGATTTATTTTTATTAGGTCCCTTACATCAAAAAGCAGTTTAAGGTTAGTAGTCCCATAAAAACTCATGATTTTGTATTCGTGTCAAGAACTGTTAAATTTTTACGCATCAGATAACATTTAAGACCTATAGTTTTTGCATAATCACTCACCAAAGTCACAAAATGGCAGTTGCTGTGTAAGCAAAATCAAAAAAGTAATCAACGTGCAGAAACTTTAAAATTCATATGTATACTATATGCTAGGAGCTACATCAAGACACCTGTCGAATTACAATATGAAACACTTTTGTATTTTTATTCAACATTCATGAAAATGAGTAAATTTCGCATAACTTTGAGTTGTAGCTGTTACTGAAATTTTCAAAATTAACTTTTTTTAAGCACGTCATAAAATGCATTGATACACTGACTTCCAGTTTCTGTAATTTTTACTTCATTTGTTAATTAATATTATTATTTTATATTTTAGTTACACCACAGTGGTCACTTTGTTACTTTGATGAGTAATTAAGCAAAAACTGTGGGCCTAATTTTTTTTTTATTTGGAGAAATGACATATCTAATGTGTAAAAGTTTAACAGTGTTGGCACAGATAAAAAAAATTACAGGTCCTACGTCCTTAATGCCGGAATCCTAATGGCGCGATGGACGCAACGCTGTGGGCACGACGCAAATAACGAAATATAGCCCATCAGAGTCGTGGCATATGCGCTGACGTCACAGAAACCTCGACACTGATTGGTTGACTGTATTTTGTTATTCGCGTCGTGTACATTGTGCAGCTTCTGTTGCACTATTGTAATTCCAGCATAAGGCGATTTATTACACAGAATAAAAATTGTTTTCTTAAAATAGGGACAGCAATCCCGTTTAGAAGTCAGACTAGTTGAATTGTTCCTCAAACGTAACAACCTCTTCTGTAGAACGAAGTACTTTGCTCCTATTACAGATTATATTATATAGTTTACTAGGTAACGAATTCTGTGAACTGAACATCTTTGCACTCCTGTTTACAGTGGTGTTCGCAAACATGCGTTAAACAGATTGAGGATGTTTGCATGTTTCTGGCAACTGAGGCAGGAGGACAGTTACAGGATTTGTTCACAGAATGTTTACCGTATCATTTTCCTGTTTTATTTGTAAACAATCTGAAACCAAAACAATTTATATTTAGGAACGATAAGGACGATACGTTCTCAATTATATTGAAATAAAACGACACAATATTAATTTTTACTTTTTAGGTCTATGCAGTTGCACAATTCAATTTCATACATTTTAATATGTTAAAACTAAACATGAAAAAAAAAAGTGACAGTAGTCCATTTTACAACAAACATATTCACGATGAGGTGTTTTGCCTTATGCAGTGAATTCTATTTCTGACTAGGCAACAGCAACAACACAATTTCGTAACTCCATGGTGGTAGCCATTTCTTTTCACGTAAGTCATTGCTTTTTAACGATTTCTTGTAAATGCAAACAGTCTTGGTAACCATTGATAACAGCTTGTGAACAATTCCGCCGTTAAAATTACGTCCATTGAGCCATTCATAAAGTTCCTGATTATCGACAAAACCTGGTCACATGGCTGAGAAAACATACTCTACTCCAAGTAGAGACTTTTCATTACGTTCCTTCGGATTATTATCACTTTTGTATTGGTTATTGCTTGCAATTAATGTTCGGCTTTTTAAGTAGTGTGTGTATATACGGAGTGGTCCTGAACTACAGATACAAACGCAGGGAGGAGATTCCTTATGGAAAATAAAGTAGGACACATGCAGGACACTTTGTACCTAAGTGTAATATTGTGGGAGTAATGAGCTGCAGAATATCGAATTTGAAAACCGTATTTATTTTCAATATCGGAAACAAAATTATGTAAAACGACAATACTCTGAACATTGATTTGTGTTATAATAGTCTTCAAACCCACATCAAATGCTGGTTGATACCTTCAGCCATTACTAAAAGAACAGGGGCGGCCACCCTCTAAGTGGACTAAACGTTTGTGCCATCGGGATAGTGGAACATTTGACGATGTTTTATTGAGTAATGCGAGCTTTGTAATAAAAATGGTCCTCTTATTGCAACTGTCTAGGGCTCATAGTTTTCGTGAAAAATACACGCGAAGCTTAACCTGAAGCGATAGAGTACGAGGAGAGCATAGGCAATACTGCGTGCATTGTGTTTGGTAGTGCTCAATTGCTCTATCCAAAATGGGTTAGAAAACATTGCATACGAAAAATATCGCACAGAAACTTGTAAGGGAGATATCCACCCTTACAAATCGACGTTTTACCGAACAAAAATTAAATCTAACAGACAATAAGAAAGGTATTGTGAATTATTACATTGATCGTAAGTATTTGCACAGCCACTATTGTGGTGTACAACTTCGAGAAAAACGAGGGGATGGTTCGGTCGTGCCAATGTGTGTGTAACATGTAGGTATTTTGTATTGCTTTTCAAAGCTGTAATACAAATGCATAATACAAGTCACCTTCACGCAACTTGTTTATGTGAGCTATTGAGAAGAAACACATGTGAGGGTGCACTTTATTGCCTGCTAAGTATGCAACCTGCATTGCAAGGCTGGTCATATGACACAGTTGCGCGCGCTTCGTTCGCTTAGCACCTCTACCGTGTTGTGCCAGGGTGGCATTGCACAGTTGGTGCGCAACATGGAGAGACGTTACACATATGCAGAAATGGCAGATATGCATCTCATGTATGGTGCTGCTGGAGGTAACGCGAGGGAAGCTCAGCGTCTGTATGCACAGACATTTCCAAACAGACATTGTCCAGGACATCGAATGTTCTCGTCTGTGGACCGACGGTTACGCGAGACTGGAACACTTACAGCGAACAGGTATGAGGGTATGACACCGGCGTGAGACGCAATGTTAGAACAGTCAACTTTGAGGAGGAAGTATAGGAACGCATCGCCGATTCGCCATCAAGTAGCACACGTGGAATTGCTCGCACAATGCATGCAAGCCACCAAAGTGTGTTGAGGGTTCTGCATGAACAACCACTACACCCTTTTCATCGCGAAAAGGTGCAAGCATTACAACCAGCTGATTTTCAGTCACGGGTCGATTTCGCTCTGTGGTTTCTGCATCAATGCGCAAACGAACCTGGATTTTCTCGCAACATTTTGTGGACCGACGAGGCTTATTTTACGCGTGATGGCATTCACAACAGTTGAAAGTGTCACGTATGGAATGACATCAACCCACATGCGATGGTTGAACACTGCCATCAAGTGACATTTTCTGTTAATGTCTGGGCCGGCATTGTCGGCGACAACCTGATTGGCCCTTATTTTTTGCCGGCGCGTTTGACTGGCCGCCTTTATCGACAGTTTTTAGAGGACATACTTCCAGTTCTTTTGGAGGATGTGGATTTACAATCACGCCAGCGTATGTGGTACCAGCATGACGGAGCTCCTGCACACTTCAGTTTGGAAGTTCGTCGTCACCTTACCACCACATTTGGTGAGCGATAGATAGGCAGATGTAGACCTGTGAAGTGGCCACCACGCTCCCCAGACCTGACGCCACCTGATTTCTTTCTGTGGGGTCACCTGAAGACATTAGTATATGAGATCCCGATCAGCACAGTAGCTGAACTTCGTGTACTGATTACTGATGCATGTATTACTATTCGCAACACCCCACACATGTTACATCGCGTGACACAATCAATTGTTCGTCGCTGTCAATTGTGTATGCGAAGCAGGTGGTCGCCACTTTGAACACTTACTGTAAGAAAATGTGGCATTTTCGCAAGGCACGTTCTCATGCAGTTGCAATCTTAAATAAAATAAAAACAAAACCAATATAATTAACCCCAATGTACAATCATTAAGAGTTAATCAATGTTTTTTTTTTTTTCATTTGTAATACAACTATCAGAAGATCTGTAGAAACATTATTCTGTCCTATCGTGTAACCCGCATTCACATACAGCAAATAAATTATGGTCGTACGACCAACTTTGCAACGCGGGTTGCATACCTGGCAGGCAATAAAGTGCATCCTCACATGTGTTTCTTATCAATAGCTCACATAAATATGTTGCATGAAGGTGACTTGTATTATGCATTTGTATTTCATCTTTGAAAAGCAATACAAAATACCTACATGTTACACACACATTGGCAGGACCGTACCACCCCCTCGTTTTTCTCGAAGTTGTACACCACAATAGTGGCTGTGCAAATACTTACGATCAATGTAATAATTCACAATGCCTTTCTTATTGTCTGTTAGATTTAATTTTTGTTCGGTAAAACGTCGATTTATAAGGTTTCTGTACGATATTTTTCGTATGAAAATGTTTTCTAACCCATTTTGGATAGATCAATAGAGCACTTCCAAACACAATGTACGCAGTATTGCCTATGCTCTCCTCGTACTCTATCGCTTCAGCTAAAGTTTCGCATGCATTTTTCACGAAAACTATGAGCCCTAGACAGTTGCAATAAGAGGACCATTTATATTACAAAGCTCGCAATACTCAATAAAACATCGTCAAATGTTCCACTATCCCGATGGCACAAACGTTTAGTCCACTTAGAGGGTGGCCACCCCTGTTCTTTTAGTAATGGCTGAAGGTATCAACCAGCATTTGATGTGGGTTTGAAGACTATTATAACACAAATCAATGTTCAGAGTATTGTCGTTTTACATAATTTTGTTTCCGATATTGAAATTAAATACGGTTTTCAAATTCGATATTCTGCGGCTCATTACTCACACAATATTACAGTTAGGTACAAAGTGTCCTACATATGTCCTACTTTATTGTCCATAAGGAATCACCGCCCTGCGTTTGTACCTGTAGTTCAGTACCATCCGTGTACGTATGTTCGAGAACAATGACTTTTTTTATTCAAAAATGAAAAAAAAAAAATTATCATCTAAAAAGGATATGAAAATCACACAATTTTTACATGATTTCACGTCCAACTACAGCTGATAAATTAGCAAAAAATGGCTGAAAATATTGTTAAAATACAAAAAGAATGTGAAAACATCACTAAATATCTCATAACTTCACATTCAACTACTTGTCGTAAATTTGCCAAAAATAAATGGGGAAAAAATTATCATGAAAAAGTATGTGAAAATATCTCAATTTTTACTTAATTTAACATCAAACTACTGATAAATTTGCAAAATATTACAAAAAATAACACAAAATCGACGAAAGAAATAGAAAAATTAGACATAAATTATTATTTTTATCTAAAATAAAAAAAAAAAGGTATTCATCCTTTATCAATTAACTTTTTTCAATGAAATTGTAAACTATAAAATAAAAATTATAAAATAATTAACAAAATGTATTTTTATTTTTTTTAATAAAATTTTGTACATATTAAACACAAACAACAATGGAGGCATCACTAAATACATTAAACAACATAAATAAAGATTTCAAGAAACTTTCTGAAGTTGCAATAAATCAATCACATAAAATAAGTTGAAATAGTAGAAACAAAATATGGTCTAAAAGCAGTACTAATTTCTGAAAATTTTAAAGTAATATTACCAGACTGGTATGTTCAAAAATTTAATGACGAAATTTCAAAAGATATTATTCGTAAGAATATGTCTTTAATGTGTAAATGTATGGAATATTGTGATAGCAATAAACACATGCATTCAATTTTTGTTTACAACAAATTAAAAATGTATATTAGTTATTATAATTTTCCGATAAATTTGAATGTCCAATGGCTATTTCTATAATAAAATTCTATCTGAAATTCACAAATATTACTATATGAATTTAAAAAGCATGATTGATTCAATTTCAAGTCGAATAATTTTAATTTTACATCTTCCCAAATTTTTAATTCCATGTCACTATTATCAATAGATATTTTGATATTAAAATAAACTTTTTCTTATCGAACAAAACAACTGACAAAATGAAATTTTTGATTAATATAATGAAAATCTAAAATTTTTTAAACACTTGTTACATTTCAAAATTAAAATAATAATAATAATGATAAATATTTTATGTTATGTAATTATGGTAACATTTCTAATATTGTAGTTATTTCAGCGGAATCAAAATTAATTACTTTTTTTGTTTTCATCTCTTATTTCCAACAAAATATATTTTAACTTTTTCTGTTTTGTATTGGAAAAAATAATGCATATGCAGGTTTATATGTAATTGTTTCACCAAATATAAATATTTTGTTTAAAAAAGCAATAATGCAATTTTCTCGAAGATTAAATTCATCATATTTTAGAATCATACCATTTGCTTATTTGCAATGAAAATTTATTGTTTCAAATCAAGTATATTTTGGTATTTTATTACCATAATGCTAATGATTTTTTTCTAAAATATTATTTTCTGTAAAACCTAAAATTTCTCCAGTTGAATTGCTTTTACCGAATTGTAGATCAAATGTACATTTCACTTTCACTCCATTGTTAATCATATCTTCATTCAAAATATTTTATTATTTTCAAATAGAGGTATTGTTTGTATAATTTTTAATAGGTTTATCAAATTATTTTGTCCAACAGGAATTTCTATCACATATTTCGCCCAATTTTGGACAATAAAATAGAAATCATTATTTTATTGTGTAACGTTAGGCATCAGATATGTAGTGTAACGTTGAATTAATGCTTCCAAATGTTCTTCTGTCTCTAAAGTATAATTAAATATTTTATTAATTGTAGATTCCTTTCCCAATAACTTAAATATTATATTCATTTAATATAGTACAAAAATATATATTAAAAATAAAAGTAATACTAAACAAATATAAACAGATTGAAATATAAAAAAATATAATACTTACCAGTATTATTTCAACAAAATGTCATAGAGAATTATTACCTGACAATATTCGTTGTTTAATTACTCGTCCAAGTAATTGTAGACGTCTGGTGACCGCTTTTGCGTGTTGGGTAGAAAAGCTAAGCACTAAAACACTTGGAAAACTACACAAATCAGACATAAACCATTTTGATCGTTAAAATAAATACGGATGTTGAAAACAGAACATATTTGCAAGTGAAGGTAAATTAATAATTATTGCCTTTCGCTCCGGGTAGCTTGTTAAATTGTCTTTCAAAGTCTGAGCTGACATATAGGTTTTGAAATGGCATGTGAACACTTCTACGTTAATAAAGAAAACGCTAATTAAACCTTTGAGGAAATATAAATGGTGCGCTTACGCCAGCTTCACGTCTGTTACATTTGCACTCCGGGCCGTGCTCTGTGGTTCAGAGTCGTTTAGCACTTTAAATAATAGGATTTTAGGGCCATAGTTGTATTTACGTTTTAACCAATTAAAATAAATAAAATACAAGGATTTCAATGGTGCACTCGGCACTGCGAGTTGGATAACACATGGTTCGGCAATTGCGCACGTCGTGATCAGTGACGTCGCAATGCCCGATGAAACGACCAATGTCATCTGCTCTTACAAGGCTGCTCTGCATTTTGGTAGTGATGTTTGCTTGATTTAGTGCCTTAATTAATATTCCGTGAATTGTATTGGTGATTGGTCAGATCTTCTTGAATGTAGCCTGCTTAGTTGACCTTAAAGCCGGCCTCACACGATGCCTAAATTCCTGTTACCTTCTGCTATACCCATGGGCATAAAAATATTTATGGCAGATTCTGAGTTGTGGGTATAGCAGAAAATGGTGCGTGGCTCTTCGCTCATATTCACATGGTACCCAGAGTGATAACAGAAATCGCATAACACCACCGCCACATTTTTTAATGGTCGTTTTGTTCATTGCAACATGGATCGGCGCGAAAAACTACGGAGAAAAAAATTATGTGCTACAGCAGTTTTAGCTACTCAAGCACGGATATTTTAATTTTCTATT
>PNEQ01120930.1:0-24041 GCA_003012365.1 Medauroidea extradentata
TTTTTAGGTATTTGAGTAATCATCAATCCTAAACAAAAATCACGTCGCTGTATAAAAAGCTATGGGATCGATATATATCGAATGTGAGTGGAAAACTCATATTACCCCCTTTTTTAACCAGTTTAGGGCCGAATTCAGAAAATATATTTTAAATGGTACTTGGAATATTTACAAAAGCACCAATTTAAAGCAAAGAGCACTTCGACATCTCGATTGATTCGATAGATATGGAAGGATAATCGAAAACACATTTCACGTATTTTCACCCCTTTAAATAAAGAATTTCGAAACGTCTTTGAGTCCTGTCGTAGACATTTGTAAAAGTAACTAATTAAAGTTAAAATCACGACGATAGCCAATTGTGTTTCAAAGATATAGACGATTCATAAAAAAACACATTTTGCTTCTTTTTACTGTCTGGGGGTCTAATTTAAAAAAAACATAAAACTACTTTTTGGGTATTTACGTAAGCAATATTTGAAGTGAATATCAACTCTCTATCTCGAAGAGTTCGATAGATATCGATAGTTGATTAGAAACACATTAAAGGTCTTTTCACCCCCTTAAATGTTGAACTTCGAAAGATCCTTAAAATAGCTAATATGCATTTTACGACTGTCCTATTAAAGTAAAAATCACGACGATTGGCCGTCGGGTTCGAGCTCTATCGACGTTTCTTCGGAAACACATTTCACCCCTTTTCACCCACTTCGAGGTCGAATTTCGAAAAATCCAGTCTTAGTGCTCGTCTACGACCTGAGGGGAACCCCCACAAAAAATTTCACGATTCTAGGTCCAGTGGTTTGGGCTGCAGTTTGATATGTCAGTCAGTAAGTCACAATCAGTCAGTCAGCTTTCATTTGTATGTATGTATATATATATATATATATATATATATAATCAGCTTAAGTATGATAAAATCAGCATACATTTAACTGTTACATGAAAATGTGTTAGGAACTTAATCACTGATGTATGTATGGGTGGGGGGAAGTTATCAAAGCGGTGTGATATATTTACTAATACATAATTGTTTACGGTCGAAGTAGTGAAAATGCTGTGACCTTAAAACGTGCTAACTATTCAAGAACTGAAATATGTGTATTGAAATTAATGTTAGGTAAAGTGTTTGGGCGAGCAACCAGACGTAAATAGTTGGGTGAAGCTGTGCTGTATTTATCATTAAAGCCGGGCGAGCACTACTCGTAATAGCGGCATCTCGGATAAATGGCGGAGTTAGTTTAGCGCCACTGCTGGCACGAATATCGGGGATGACTGGAGACCAGAGGCGATATTGTAAGCGGAGTGTAATAACTGTCGGAAGACACTTTGTTCCGAGGATATTCGCCACTCCACTCCAAAGTGCTGGTCCTCTGGGGAAAGTAAACACGAGGCAGAAAACACTTCAAGAAAAAAAAACTACTCTTAAAACGGCGGTCAGTTAACACACGACATAAAAAATAAAACGCAATTACGGCCATGATGTCATTTTTCTACTTTTATGATACATATTTTTTAAATCCTAAACGAGATCAGATATTGAAAATCTGTTCCACAGTTTTGTTAGTAACTGTGTATGCAGACAATAGTTTCAGCTAATTGTGCAATTAAGGAAATTCTCATTAATCATCTGAGCACCCAAAACTACATAAATTTTCGCCTAGAAAAAATTAGGTTACATTATAAAAACTATTTTAACAAAAACTGTGCAACAGTTATTCGATATCTGCCTAGTTGAGGAATAAGAAAACTGTAATCGTGAAAGCAGGATCATGACGGGCTCTGCTTACATCGAAACCTTGGACAGAAACTGTAATCGACATTGAGATCTGGTAAATATTGTGTGACGCACTACAATTGGTGTGGTAATCAACTAAGACGGTAAGTTATTTTTTTTCCGGACAGCATGTCGTTGCTGTCCTTTCCTGACGGACCATTATTGTGCCAGCTTTGTAGGTATGACTTAAGAGTGCATGGTACATAAATAATCGCTGAAAACTTAAATTCATTTCTACGCTTTTTTTCGAAGCCAAAATGGATAAAATACTCGATGACAATCCTAGACAATGGCATTTGCCAACTTTGTGAGTAAATGTTTATCCAGAATTACTAATTCGTTACACGTGATCTCTTGCGCCGCAGTTAAAATGCACGAGGTTCCGGCGTCAGCGATTGTGCCTCAGAAGTTCGTAACACGGGAAATAATTTAGTTTAAAACGTAGGCTAAAACTATTTTATAGGATTGCTATGGTTTAATTTTCGCAAATTAGCTTCAAGAAACCTACAGTTATAGATTAATGCTTTTAGCGTTGAATTATATACCACGTGCTCTTAAGGGGCTTCCCTACCTGCGTTTCAAACGCGTTACAGCGAGTTGCGGCTATTCATTTTTTGATTTTTTGACGAAACTATTTAACGTAAATTATATTCGTACGTCTACGAAAAGAACACACACTTTAAACTATGCTGCTATAGTTTTAAAAATTAGGCTATATTTTAAAAATTAGGTACGTTAATTAGAAGCATCATTTTCGGGCTCCTCAATATGGCAAAAGAATGTGTTTTCCAGACTGCCATATATTAAAAAATAACTACTGGATTCGAAAAACACAACTATAGAAACCAGTATTAAACTTTGCACTATGCTGCCCACAAATAAAATAATGTGGTCGCCGCTTAAGTCCCATAGGAGGAAGGATAATACAGGGTGCGTTTGAGTGGTCGGCTTTTAAAGTCCCATAGGAAAACATATAATATAAAGTGCGAGTTTGAGTTCGACTGACAAAATTTGTGGGGCGATTCTTTATGCAAAATAAGGTGTGGTTTACATTTAACAGTTTTGTCGGAAAAGCATATTAAGGCACGGCATCAGTTGCCGTATTGAATTATTTTATTTTTCGCTCTTATGAAATTCTGAGAAGAAAAATTTGAAATTCGTTACTATAAAAAGTGAAGAAGATCTTGTTGGGCGGATCGTCATCGCGGTTGGCAACATTTCTGACAGGCAAGGTGTCTTTACATGTGTCCGGCAAAACATGGTGCATCGCAGGTGCATCGCAGCAGGTGTCAGTGTGTAAATAAAATGGACGGACACACATGTACGCATCTCACTTACCCCGTGGGACTCCCCTGCATACGATGTGGTAGCGGTGTGGTAGAGAGATGCTGATGGCTCTGAACAGCAATAGCTGTCGAGCCATTTGGGAAAGGAGGTGAACAATGTCTGTATGGAGCAACGCCAGAATGTAAGGGCGGGGATAACGGGTGATCCCTGAGTCAACCTACCGACCAGCGACTTTCTCCACATGTGGCACGCTGAGGTGATCCCACTGGGTATCGAACCCGATGTTGGTGTAATGAGATGTGGCCGCCTGACCACCGCCTCCCCTGTAGTAGCAGTGCCTGATTAGTTGCATAACCACACAGGCGTTGGGGAACTGCCTAACTGTTAAATGTAAACCGTACCTTATTTTGCATAAGGAATCGGTCCACAATGTTTGTCGGTCGAATTCAAATTCATTCTGTGTAAGCTACTGTATGATATTTGCTAGAATGGGCGCTGCGTGTAATCCCAGTGTGTCGACATGAAAGTGCAGTTATCGTCTGACATAGGACAAGCAAGAGAGGCAAGCCATTACGAGACTGGAGAGTGCTTGCAACCACTTCACTTGCCGGCACTAACGAGCCACTGTGACGTTACACACTACAGACAATGGTGGTAGTTCACTGTTACAACACTACTTCCACATTTTACACTCAAATCACGTGCAATGTCCTCCAAAGTGTGTCTACGATAGTAATTGTTCTGTTTGATACTTGCATTTAACTGAATAACCAGAAATATACTCGATGTATGAGAATAACAATGACACGTTATTAGATATTCTATAGCGGACTATTTGATAAGCAACACATGTCCGGAATGATCCGTTGCGGTATCAGGAGGAAACGATGATGTGAATAACTGCCGCTTCACCTGGGCGTACTCTTCTACAATACCTGCACAAAGTGGCGACTTTGTAGTGACTTTAGTTAACCAGGGTACCCACTCAAATCTGTAAAAAAAAAAAATTCCCTGACTTTTATGTGGCTTTCCTTGACCAAAATTTCAAATTTAACTGACCAATTTTTATAACTAACGAAATCCAGCCTCAATCGTCCCCATAGTTGGCCTAATTCTCTCTCAACTTACTTTTTATAGTGTAACTCTTTTATTAATTTTGGTTTATGGACTACCAAGGTATATTGCAAAGAAATATTAATATAAAAGCAAGACTTCAACAATAACTGCAGTAAAAATGCCACAGTAAAAACAGTAAAAATTCAAGAAAAACAGTATAAATGCAACGGTAAAAACAGCAAAAATACAGGAATACACGATAAGAATGAAACAAAATATTGTGGAAAGTTATTGAACTCAAATTAGAAACAGAATAAACAAAGCCATACTGTCATTAATGAGTTTTTTTCAGTCTTTAAGAAAACACTAATTTTACGAACTCTATATGTCAATTCTAATGTCAGCTTCTACCAACTTCTCATATTTTCAAGAAGTTATTTCTTGCGTTCAGTTACAATGTCTTCTCTCTCTCTCTCTCTCTCTCTCTCTCCAGTTTCGTGATTTTCTTTTTTCCTTCTAGCTCGCTGAGTTGTTGCTCAAGCTTCCTTTCTTCTTTCTGTTTTTCTCTTCTTCTGCATTCAACTAATTTTTCTTTTCCAAACAAGCTAGGTATTTTGGCCATAAAGCTCGCACAGAAGTAAGCATGCTTCTTATAACTGTCACCTCTTGTGTTCCACCCATATTCTTTACATTATCATAAATAATACCACGCTGAGCCACTAGTGATTCTTCCAATCAATTTCCAACAAGGAGAAACTTGTTGAATGAGTAGCCACTTTCCACGGAAACATTCCCATGTGACAAGATGAAATACAGCTTCCGAACTTGCCACAAATCCTCAAACCTCTTGTCACAAAATACATATGAAATCTTTATCATGCAGAAGCCTACAGTGTATTCGTTAACAGTTTCTAGGTAATATACACAATATTATTAGAAATATACACATACTGGTTAACACAGCAAAGTTCCTACCACTGCACACTGTTAACAAACATTGTGCAGACTTCCACGTGATTATAATCATACGTAAATTTACAACTAGAATTACATCACAAAAAAATGAAAATTCAAACAGAGCCTTGAATACACCACTATGTACGTCAGGTAAACGTGTATGACTATGTGCTAAACCATGATGTGGAAAAAAATAATATATTTTCACAGTCTGAGTGATGGCAGTCTGAGGCATGAAAGCTCCCTCAATCTACTATCGCTGCGGAATTTCCATGATTTTCCCAGGATTTTAAGTGAATTCCGTTTCTTTCCCTGACCAGTTTCAACTTTCCTGACTTTCTCCGACCTTCCAAAATATGACCTTTGGCAGCTACATATAGGCAATAGCTAGGGACTGGAAAATTTCGCGAATTCAATGAACTGTAGGCTATAATCCATTATACTATGCATACTCAAGCCCCGTAAATTCGTTAATTGCCTGTTGTTCCACTGAGTAGCAGCTAGCGGACAAATAGTCGGGGCTTGAGTATGCATAGTACAAGGGATTTTAGCCTGCAGGTAATTGAATTCGCGAAATTTTTCAGTCCCTAGCAATAACTCTTAATACTCTGAAGTATTTCTCAAAATGGAAGACATTTTAGATCATAAAATAAACCTGAGATATCCAGTTAACCGAACGGAGTATATGTCTTCGACGCATGTTTTCATGCACAAATATACGTGATGTAAGCTGAATTCTGCAGATAGCACTGTCTCCACGGGCAGAAACTTCCTATCAAGGGTTGCTTATCAAACTTCATCTACTAAGTCACATCTACAACACCTACTAGCAATATGATTCTGATAACACTCTATAGATTCCCAGGTACTGAGCCCTACCCAATTACATTTAACATTTATATCCTTACCTTCCTTCTTGTCAGATCTCTTGGGGGTACGAATATTCCTTTATTACCTTTCCTAAAATCACTCAAGTGTTTGATGCCGCTGATTTTATATAGTGTAAAAACGAAGGAATATCAAACTTACCTGCGAATAGCACACATAATGCAGTTTTACATTAATACACACTACACAGACATGCATGTATACATATACACCTAAACACATATAATAAATGATGTCCCTGAACAACGTTTAAAGCTCTTCGTCACGTCCTAGAGGATGCGAATGATACAGCGGTCTTCGAATGTTGCAATTTGCGTTGAAATAGTCCCACATGTGATGAGACCCCGACCGGACATAGAATAGGGATCTCCATGTAACGATGCCATCGCTACACTTCCGCTGCTCCCCGCCCACTTGCCGCATTGTTTGACGTCGTTACTGGATTTGTTGCTATTTCTACGCAGATTGCGACTGCTAAAGGCCACGATTGGTGTGTCCATTTAGGGATACTTCCCAGTCTCTGAGTGTGTGCTATATCATTCTACTAGTCTCCGCATCCGCTTCAACGTGACGAAGATCTTTTAACATTATTCAGGGACATCTTGTATGCATAGCAATTCATTCCTATACGTGCGTGTGTTATATATTTAGTCCTAGTTAAATAGTACATCGTCCATAGTTAAAAGAGCCCACGATTTTTTGCGGAAAGAATTCTGCAACAGTTTATATCAATGCCTAGAGACACTGGAAAATCGTGGGAATAGTTGACCATCTGCAAGGCTCCAACATGATGTATATAACACTGAATGCTTTGGTTTTTTGAAGCATTGTTTCTCTCTTCAACAGGCCCAGTTAGAACTGTTCAGCTTGAACACACAGCGTGTGTGATTTGCCACAAAACTGTTCACACGTGTCGCGGTTAATATACTACAGTTTACTGGAGACTATCTTAAACATTTTCGCGATTTTCCAGTGTCTCTATAAATGCCTTATGTGCTCATATGTAGCAATGCTTTATGGTTAGTGATTGGCTGTATTTAACTCTCAGCGTGTGGTGTCGCAGTACCATTGTTCCTGTTGGCACAGTCAAATGAGCCACGTCTGTGCAATAATATATTCTGCCAATAACCATGAAGCACAGCTTCATATGTGCACATATGACATTGAAACAAACTGCTGCAGGATTCTTTTCGCGAAAAATTGTGGATTCTATCCAAAGCTGATATACAATAACGGATCAGTTCTTATGTCTCCATTGCTATATTTAAATTCCAGGCGTACCAATGATGTACTCTCACACTGGAAGATTCGGAGGATATTCCCAGGGAATTTTTTGCCACTCCTTCCGAAATTACTTCCAAAGCAATATAAAGCTACTAGGAATTTCTGAATTAACAATGAATAATATAACATTAAAATTCATAATTTAAAACTGCATTATGGCCACTATTCGTCGCGTTGGCAGGAAGAGAATTCCTTTAAGAGTGTGTGGTACATAATTCAACGCTTAAAGCATTAATCTATAACTGTAGGTTTCTTGCAACCAATTTGCGAAAAGTAAACAGTAGCAATCCCAGACAATAGTTTTAGCCAACGTTTTAAACAAATTTGTTTCCAGTGTTACGAACTTCTGAGGCATAATCTCTTACGCCGGAACCGCGTACATTTAACTCCGGCGCAAGAAATCACGCGTAACGGATTAGTAATTCTGGATAAATATTTTCTCATAAAGTTGGAAAATACCATTGTCTAGGATTACCATTGAGTATTTTATTCATATCAGCTTCGAAAAAAGCGTAGATATCATGACATATACTGTACCTGTACATCATCGCGTCGAATAAAACCTGAACACTTTCTAAACCGTGTTTTACAAACTACTTCGCACAATGTTTTAGTAGTAGATAACAGGCCAAGTATTGTATTGTTTCAAGTATTTACCCTGAGCGTAGTCATGTTTGATTGGGATAGGTACACGACTCATTACATAAAATGAAATAGTTCAGTAATTTTTTCTAGTAACTATTCTAGACAAAATAAGTATCTAATTACAACATACAGCACATAATTGTTCTAGTTCTCAGTCGTTAATATTTTCACTCTAGAGAGTTATCACCGGATGTGGTTTACCTTCTATAGGCAATAAAAGGAAAGTAATAAGGGCGAGACTCGTACGAACGCCAAGAATAATGCCACTTTTATGCGTTGGTTGGAGCACTTAACAGTCACGCAGTTATTTCATACTATACAGTTTCCCCTAAAAGCAGTATCTCAAGCCAAACGAATGCTTTGTCTTTCTGATTGACAAAACGGATTGTCAGTTTTATAGATATAGCAACCTAGAAAATTGTTAATTAGATATTTTGATCGGCTCTAGTAGCATATATCTAATAGAGATACCGTATTTATAAAACCATAGGATCATAGTCGGGAATGTGTTTTTATTTGATGGAAATATTGGATACGGGTTTGTAAGTTTGGCGTAAAATATCTCACGTGACACGATGCGTCGCCTTTCATTAGCTAGGCGATGAATCCTCTGAAAAGTTAATGTTAGGAAATATTAAATGCTTCTATTGTAGGGATTTGTTCAGTTAAAAAACTCTTGCTTTGTGTTTTGGATGGATTTACTCCATGATATTACATTTATTCCGTACGTATGGGTTTGGCGTGTTTTATCATCGAGTGTAAGAACTTGTTTAAATCGTAGTGTAAATATATTGACACTACGTTACGTTTAATTACTCCTAGTCCCGCAATAGTAATTAACCACGCTAAACCATTAAAAGACGTAGAAATCACTAACTAAATTCGAGGGTTGTATAAAACTAATCTCATCTTGTATCAAACTGGCATGTAATTATTAATTTTTAAATGAAAATCTAACCAGCTATTATACAACATACCGTAGTTTTTTTTTATAAATAACAGTACTTTAAATAATATAAATGCAGACTGTAAGGTTATTTACCTTGTAAGTACGTATTACTATTAAACTTGGAATAATGTAAAGTACACGTGCACATTTCAGTGTTGTTGTAGTGGCAATGTTCAGCCTCCACAAGGACATAGGTTGACCAGATGAGTATGGAGTTCACTGTCATGTTAATACTCTTTTCATATTTCTGTTGTGTTTTCGGCTCACTAATTCTTCCAGAGGTACCAACCACGCAGCATGAAAATCCATCTTAATGTGGCGCTGCAGCCATTGGCCATGTTAGTTTACATTGTTTGCTACAAGAATGAGCTAGTGTCGCATAAACTCTGCTGGTGGAAGTAAAAGTACTGCTAAGGGCGATGCTGTATGTTAATTTTGTGTGGAAAATGTCGTGAATATTTTGCTTAATTTGAAAGACTACAAAAAAAGCTCTTTTCTCGCCGCTTTGCGGACTCGAACTCTCATCACGGATCTAATATGTGACCTTTATCACTCGGCTATCAGTACAAACATGAAACCTGTTGTTATAACCCCTATATATAAGTAACTATTATGTTAACTTTAATAAAAAAAATTATTCGTCCGTTTATCAGCATAGTCTGTTAAATATTTGTTTGAAAATTTTCTAGCCCAATACATTTTCTAGTATACTGTAATACTTTTGTTTTGTATGTCTGTTACCATTGTAAATGAACGAAAAACCTTCGTATTAATACGTGAATTAAAGGTTATAATTTTATAAATTAAATGTAATAAAAGATATTTAGCTCAATCAAACGTCGCACTAAACACAATTTTAATTTTTCCCCATTTCAAATTTAAAATTAACGTTTTTCACGAAATTGACCATCAACAGCAGTGTAATGTTGAGTCAGGAAGTCCAACTCAACACCATAAATAATCGTTGGAAAATTTTCTCTATTTACGAAACACTTTAAAACACTTCAATTTAAAAATAATAACTTTTATTTAATTTACAACAGCATTAATCACGTTAAAATGCTTGTGTTTCAAAACAATACTTTGAACTTTAAATTGCATTATGTTGGTACAAACGGAAACGTTAGTCAATAAGAGAAGCCTTTGCCCATCTAGTGACAGGCCCCTAGTATGTAGTGTGGCCCCCCTGGGCTGGGCAGAGGTTGGCGATGATTGGCCACAGCTGGACGTAGCGAGGGTTATGAAGGGAGTGTTGCTCGTCGACGCCGCCCCTACAAGGCAATCACGCGAGACATCACCTCCCCCCTCCCTGCACACACTCTCTACCCCTCGTGACACGCAGTGTTAAGCCGCCTAGATGACTGAGAGTGTTAGATAAGATCACACGCGTCCCTAGTATGTCGTATGGACTATACGTTGCTGAGCGACGTTATGTCAGTATCACTTCTGCTCGCCGGCCACACATCTGCAATGCACTTTGGTTCACTCTTAATCGTTTTTCACTCTGTATTTCATTGGTGGCAAATATAGTGTAAAGTCCAGCGCTTGGTTTTGTACTTCTTTCCTAAGGAAAAAGTAGGCTTATGATATCGTCTTCCTGTGTGTGTGTGTGTGTGTGTGTGTGTGTGCATGTGTCCGTCCGTGACTGTGTGGCCACCTTCCACCTTAACAACTTTCGATCAAGTGGACCGAATTTCTTCAAATTTGGTATGGCCAATATTCTTTGTAGGTCACTTGACTTTCGTGTATTTTTGTTCATACCGTGTTCATATTTCTACAGCGACGGCTACTTGAGCATTATATCTATCACTTGAGATATCTTAGAAGTTCGTCAATCTCGCTACATATTAGGCTAAAATAAGCTAACTGACTTGGCTTTTTCATTCAACTCGTGACGTGCGTTGTATATCGTTATTAAAAATGGCAGCCATTTGAACATAATTTGTCTAAACAAGATATCTGAGGAGCAGTTATATTTCATCAATCTCGGTACACGTTTCTACCCGGTCAGTTAAAATGACCTGTGTAATTTGTCTACGCCGTTCTCATTTTACCAAAATATTTGAATATTTTATATATATCATTATATTATAACATTTGAATATTTTTGTTCATGAGAGGTATTTTAAACTAACCATTCGTAAGAATTTCAACTAATTTTGTTCAAATTAAATAATTGCTAAGTTGAATTTACTTTTGTACGTTTTATTAATGTCTTGTTCATGCTATACAAATTATAATTTAAATAAAAAATTAATGTTGTTATAACCTTTCCGATTTATTTTCGTTTTTTTAGCCATAATAGGAGGTACAATATGACGTACCGAAAAAAAAATGTATTGAATGTATCCTTCCACTAAGTTAGCTTAGTGGAACGGCACAATATATTTTTTTAGTTCAACTCCTTCTGTCCTTCAAGCAAAATTTTAAGAAAGAATTTTAGTATTATTTAACTCCTAACCACCACGTCATACTCTGTACTTTGTATTGCCTAATATACAGCACAACAGTAAATCAGAAACAGAATATTACAAATTATTAATGAATCCAATATGCCGTTGGATGACCCACCTTAACCTCCTTAACGTATTATCCTTCATGCATTACATGTTGCAAACTAGAAAACTCGCTGACGCTACTATTCCATATTAGAAGCTATTCGCATATAGTTAATGCCATCTCTCTATGCGGCTGTTTGGCTACTTCTTATAAACACTGCTATTTCCCTACAAGTTTGCTGACAGCGACATGACATCTCGGGTTTGTGTTAGAACGTAATAATTCTGCTGATATTGCATTAGCATGTGCTGTACAACTCAGGAAAAGTAGGAGCCTTCGAAACTGGCCTAATTGACTGGAGTTATACGAAGCAAAGCATAAGTTACATATGGTTCCCCCTTATTGTATACACTCGCTGCAAGTAGTAGTATCCGCGAGGGACGGGAACATGGCAGGGTTGTAGTCCCCCAGCTGAAGAAACACGAGCCTAACAAGCGAGCTGAATCTTGCTGGGATAAAGGCGGCCAGTAATCACCCATCATTACCTCATCAGGAAGAGGCTGCGCTGTTCTCCAGGAACACATCAACTGGAAGATGTTTCCTGGCAAATTGAAGATTCCTTCTCTCTCCACCGCGCGCCAATGCTGACGTTTTCTTCATTTCTTCCTGCTTCAGGATTTCAGATACATTTAGTTGCCGATTTTACAACAGTGATTATTGAAATTAACTAACAATACGTACTTTACATACGTATTGTACTTATACAACAATTAAGTTAGTAAAAAGTTACAGTAACAGTTTTTCTCTGTTACGAAATAACGCGTTGAAGAAGATAGAGAGAAATCATTGTTTGTGCGTAGCTTGTATTCGTACCTGTGATATAACTGTTCTTGGTGCCGGCTTATTCACAGATGCTACGTTTTACTGTAATCGAATAATCGCACGTCATTAAAGAGCAAAAATCAATCCACTTGCTTCAAATGTAACAGAAACTAATAAACATTCGACTTTGGTTTCCTGCAGAAATAATGTTGAAACAGTACTCTGCATAATGAAATCAGTATTAATATTGCAAAATTCTTCATAATGGAATAATGTACATGAGGCCTTGCTGTAATGTACACGATATATCAGTTGCATACAGTATTCACACATTGATTTAGGTAAAACTTCACAACCTTAGTTCGTATATGCTTCACGACCTGTGATTAACATGTTCGATGTAAATATAACAGATGACAATAACAGAAGCGATAATTTCGCGTGAATTAATAGTTTACTACTTTTAAACATGTTGCACAAAACTGGAATTATAACATTAATTAATTATGTTCCTGTACTCCGGTATTTGCAAAAAAAAAAAAAAAAAAAAAAAAAAAAGGCAAACTTTAGGTGGTATGTTGCCAACATTAACTAACAATTAAAATATGCTAAGGTTCATGCTATTTGTGATTTTGTCACTATATCTTAAAATCATTTCATTTTATTGTGTAAATAAATTATTATTAAGTTATGCCACACAGATATATATTATTAGCATAGTGGTATCTCGAGACGCTTTATCACGCTGGAGAGTCGTAACTGCTAGCAATATTACTGACAAGTAGAGATGATGGTATATCGCGAAAATGTTTTGTGCCAACATAGCCTTGAAAACACTGACATAACGTAGCTGTCTATAGACCAATAACGTGCATCAAATATTAAAATAGCGGTATTCTTATTGGCTTAGTCAAATAGGGCGGTAGCTTCGCGTACAAGGAAAAGCCAGTAATCTTTTGATAAGCTGAACGTACGTTGAAGCCTAGCGAATAGTCAAGTTTTCCCGCGATAAACCATCATCTCTACTGACAAGCCGTATTTGTCAATATATCACTAGCACTTTTGGCCTTATAACATTAAAAATAGCTCTTTGAAATCAATTACGTACAGGCCGTATGTCTCGTACGGCCCTGTCGCATTCAACCTACGATGTGGTTAAACTGACCACTATAACATTTTATTTTTCCATAGGTATTAAGTGTTTCACAAACAACTTCAGAACTAACCAAAAACTGAATTCTTACGTGAGACAGACTGCAATTTTTTTTGTCATGTTTATAATCTGTAACGTTGTATTCTCCACAGTATACTGTTTAGCTGAGTCTTAACAATGTGTGTTCTTTGTTCCAGGTAATGCGTTACTATACTGATCCAACGCGTACGATTTGATCTGAACTTAGCTGGTAAGTTTTTGTTCAAGTCACGGATTATAAATTAGAATATATTGTGAGCAAGCATGCAGTCCCCCTCCCCCCCCCAAAACCTACCGTAATCTAAAAGTTAGTCAGTCGTAAGAAAGACATTGTATTACGTGACCTATAAGCGCGTCTTAGGACAAGCTGTGCACGTTTACACATAAAAAAAACTTATTTAGAACACAAAAATATTTCTTTTGGACTGTTTAGCTTGCGGCAAAGAAACTGTTACTTATTGTAAAGGAAAACTTAAAACTGGTATAGTAGAGGTTTTTGCAATTTTTCTCTGAAAAGATTTCTTTGTGCACAGTTTGATATTCTAAATTCCAGAGTATACATAATGCTTTTCTGAAATAAATGACAACTAATTTAACCACAAAGATTACTACTGAACTATATGAATAGTAACACATGTTATTCTACATAAACAAACTTTTATTTGCGGCATAGCTAATTTGCAGTGTTCTTTTTTGAAACGTCTTTCTTTAATCACGAATACACACCTCCAATAACCATGAGCAAAGCTGCACATGTGTACGAAACACTTTGATATAAGTTGGCACATAACTCATTTTGAGAAAATTTCCTATTCTTACCATCCAGACAATCTGACTAATACAAGATTTTGGAGCACATTTCGCCCCACTTGAATTTCCTTATTTTGTGGTAGTTAATAAAATAGTAGTTCTTCAGGAATCCAAAATACTGACCAATTTTATATACATACATATGTATTTATTTTCCTATCTATATTTACCGTATTATGGGAATTTCAAGTTTATGAAATGAAAGAAAATAATAGGTAGATATTGTATTACGATTAAATTCCAAGCAATTTTCGGAGTCACTGAGATGTCATGAAATGTATTCGTTGGAAATGCTGTTAATATTTTTATCATATTTAGTTTTTCGACGAAACTTTACTTCAATCATACTAACATAGATGGTAAACGAAGCAAGTGCCTCATTTCTATGTGATTTACTTATGACTTTCCTGTAACTCCATGTAAAAATTTGATTCAGCAAAATGCAGTATGGGAGCATTTATTTTTAACTTTTAAAAAATGTGTGGTAAAAATTACTGCAACATTTATTCAATTTAAAAGGGAAAAGTATTTGCCTTTTGAAAAGCCTTATTTATGTTAAAACGACAAAAATTATTTTCATATATATTAATTTTTGTGTTTTCTATATGTATTTGTTGTGATGTTGGTAGGAAATTAATTTAAAAAAACCCTTATAGAACCTATTTAAATTCGATGTGTTAATTTTAATCTGAGTAAACTCAACATTGAATTTAAGTTCGTCTACTACTCAAAATATAATATTTTCTCGACATCCGAGTTACAGCAATATATTTCTGTTTGAAACTAGTTATATGGTACATCGATATTTCAATTTTAACGTTTTAACAAAATTAATTGTCAAAACAAGTGTTTGAAAAACTTGTAAAATGACGGACTCCAAAGATACTTTATCCAAGACACTCTGGTGGCTTCTGGGAAACTGCAGCTTAAATTTAAATGTGTGGTAAAATAACTTATGGATGCTATTCTAATAAACTAAATATTTAATTAAAATTATTATATGTGTTTAAAAAACAGGTATTTTATATGTACTCAGCAATTGTTACGAAGTTACTATTGATGCCTTGTCACGAAATCACACAATGTCCTCAAAAACGCGGCAGAGGAGGATTTAGTTTCAAGAGAAGTCCTCTACAAATGCACTAGGACGTATTATTATTTTTTTTTTTAATTAATGTTAGTCGTTCAACTGAACTTCAAAGCAAGTTTACGAAAATATGTAGGCATACATTTGTATCAAATTGAATAACGTTGCCCGTTTAAGAACGTATTATTGTGATAAAATACATTTTATTTTTTAAAAGTGATACAAATTGTTAAACTACTTTGTAAATTATGATTGGACAAATACGTGTAAGTTTAAAACCATACGAGAGTACACCTTTTTTATGCAACGTTAAAAGACCATAACTAAGCAAATAACAACAACAATACTGTAAGGAAATGTTTTCTGGTAAATTCCTTACTTATGAGACAACTTTGTTTAGTACACTTGAAAAATTGTTCTAAAGAATCGAACAATTCGCACACATCTTTAGATGTATTCAGCACTGCTATTGAAAGATTTCCTGATGGACAATACAGCAAGCATATAAAACTCTTCAAAAACCAGTCGTGAATATTTTACACGTAATTACTAAGGTGATGAAAAGTTAGCGGGTTCGCTGCTAGCCGGCAAGTATATGTTGTTGACTCAAGCAGAAAGCTGTGTTGTCGAGTATCGTGACAGCAGGCCACCCCTGTAGCGACGATCATTTTACCCCTGTCAGTGTCGGGTGTGTGGTGACCGTCTGTGATCGCATTGTGTTTCAGGGGTGTAACAGCGCCTTTGTCGGCCAGCATCAAGGGTTATCAGTAACATTTAACACTTACGGACATTGGTCCCGTAAAAATTCGCTCTTTTATATTCCTGCCAAACACTGTTTAAGTTTCACACTCATGTCATTTCATTTACCCATATAAAAAAATCAGGCCCCATCCTTTTTGCATAATCGCTAGTAAAAGTCACAAAATTGTCGTTGCTGTGTAAAACAGTAATTAACGTGCAACAAGATACTTCATGTTGATACTAAATGTTACGAGCTACTTCAAGAAACACTATTGGAACTACTGAGTGGTATTTTATTTTTTAAATGGTGGAAAATGAATATATTTTTGCATGACTTTGAAATGTGGCTGTTACTAACATTTTCAACGCTAACTAGTATCAATCACGTCATAAAACGCATTGATATAGTGACTTTTAGTTCCTGTAATTTTTGTTTCGTTAGTTAATATTTTTTACTACACCACAACAGCCATTTTGTAACCTCCACGTGTGAATATGCAAAAATATAGGCCATATTTTTTTTATGTGGTGTAATGACATTATCTGGTGCGGAAAAGTTGAACAGCGTTTGGCAAATATATATAAATACTAGCTGACCCGACAGACGTAGTCCTGTCTTAACGATGACTATTGACATCAGATTGTTATAATTGATATCGATAAATAAATCTCAAGGGCAGTCGCTAAGTGTTTGTGGCATCAATCTTGAAAATCCACGTTTTTCAAATGGCCAGTTGTATGTCGCCTGTTCCCGTGTCGGAATACCAACAAAACTATTTATATACTAAGAATATTGTATATCATAAAGCATTAGAATAATAAAAACACTTTTTTTATTAATTATAACAATTCGATTTCAATAATCATCGTTAAGTCAGGAAACATGTAGACAAAATTATGGAAAACAATGTTCGTACCGGTATTTGTTTAGCATTTGACGAAATTATAGCATCCTCAAGGCGTAATGGCTCTGAACTAACCGTGATGTACACTAAGAAATTCAGTTTTCTTTATTTATTTTTTATTAATAAAATAACTCCGATCGAAGCATTTGTTTTAAACGATATTCAGATTTTTTGCATTCTCTTTGTCAAATGTTTATATTGTCCAAAGCGCTAAGGTTAAATTAGAAATACTATTATGTGGTTGTTAAGTATTCTTAAATTTTCTAATTTTCCGCGCAATTAAAACATTTTTTAAAATAAGAACCTTCTCCTGATAATAACAAACAAAAAAAAAAGTGAAATCTGTCCAGCCGTTCATGGCGTGACCAAGGGAAATAGGGATTCATTTATATATATATATATATATATATATATATATATATATATATATATATATATATAAATGAATTTTTACGGGTCCAAGCTCTTAAGAGCGTGTTTTAGATAAATCTAAGCAAAACATGCCAATTGAAATCTACAAGTTATTGAAAGTTAATATGGAGAAACGACAAAACATTCCTGGATAATGATATAATATGAGCAAACGTATATCTAGAATGATGCATTTGTTAAGCGTGATCACTCGCGCCGTGATGTCAATGTCGGAGTTAGCTCTTCATGCATAACTGGATTTACTTGTTTGGACATACTCCATTGCGAAATAAATAACTGTCAAAAGAATACTAAAGATAAGACAAGAGAACATAAATAAGCAGAGTATGCTTTAGTCATCAGGATACATACACAACATGAAATTCCAAAACTGGAATCGGGTCAGATAAAACAAGGAACAAACAGAAAATAAATTAAATAAAATATATATATAAAAAAAGAACCTAAATTTACATGTGACACAACGATGAGACGAAACAAAAACGCAGTAGATAACAGACACTAACAGAAATACAGCAAACGACACAACGATGAGACGAAACAAAACACAAAGATGTCGGACACAAGCAGAAAAAACAACAAACGACACAAACGATGAGACGAAACAAAACACAGTAGTTTTCTAGTCAGTCGGTATTAACGACGTTTCGGGAACTGGAATTTGTTCGCGTCATCAGGTATAGACACACAGGGTTCAGGAACACACATAATTTCAGACAAATTAAAAAATAGAACTGTCTTTTAACGCTTTAACTCCTGGATTATTCAAACAGAAATGATTTACATGAGATAGTGTCGATGTGATCGTTCAAGTCCGGACTGTCTGCACGACATGGTTTAAAGTTGTGTGACACAGGCTCTTAATAAAACTTTCTCCTGACATTTTGTAACACAGTTCATGCACCAGCTGTACATGGCTCTACAGTGCGTAAATTATATAAATTAACACCTCCATACCTCTCCTTTGATTGAATTGAGGGGGGGTGGGGGTGGATCTGGATGACTTACCCCTGTAAATTTTGGATTAATAGGTGCAAAATTGTGGTATTTTAGTAGTTTTCTTGATGAAACATTGAATATTCTACTGGTACAAAATGTTACAATTTTTAATATGCTTTTTTTTAGGTAACACAGGGGATTATCTCTAATCGCTCCCCCCCCCCCCAACCGCCGATTAAGACCTTTTTGGTACAGAGGGGAAGGTGGTTATGCCTTGTCGTTGTTAAACACTGTACTTATCTAAAAAATAAATATATTTTTAATAGAAAATAATATTGTACTCGCATTCGAGAGATTCCAGATTCGATACCCGACTCCGACCGTCTTGATTTTCGGTTTTCCTTGGTTTCTTTGACATAGCTTCAGGCGATTAATGTAAGGATTGCTGTACAAAGGCCAAAACCTATTCCTCTCTTAGTTCCTGTCGTTATAAAAGTAGTGTGATACCGCCTGCAGTTGAAAATACTGTATTCCACGCCTATTAGAAACTTGTATTTAGGCCTCGTCAAAACGGCTAGAAACGGCTTTTCCAATATACTGTAGCCAGAAAATATCAACATGATTTGTGAACTAGAAATAAATGAGAATTGACATGAGGCCACACTTCTTAATGAAATAATTTTAGCGTCATTGCTTGAGGGGCTTACCTATATATGCTACGATTATGTGACGGCCACAAACTCGATGCAGTTCTAAGGGAGCCGCTGACATGCGTGTTTCTATATGCAAGCCACTCAAATGACATTCGGTGCCCTACTCTTATTATGCGTACGTATCTTGAAGTGGCCAACATATAATTGTGTATGTGGAAAGTATGGCGAATAGATAAATGCCCATAAAGTTCAATTCCGTAGACTTTAAATTGAGACCACTAAACGTTGTTAACACTTTGAATTGCAGTTCACGGTATCATCTTTGAACACGCTCAGCAAGCTACTATTGCAGTTAAGTTAAACAGTGGGAGAACTAGTTAGGTGGAGTAGTTTACGAGTCATTCAAACTCAGCTCCCAACATGCACTTGGCATTTAAAACTTTCCGCGCATAACTTCTAATATGCCAAACATGGTTCCGTAGACAGGGCGGCGATTAAATATCACCTTTTATGGGTGCAACGCAACATTTGCGCCTGGGTGCGCTGCATTGGAATTATACACTCACGTAATGCCATAGAAGACGCATTTAACTTGCTCTGCACTTGCGTTGCGCTGCGTCGGTGCAGATAGTACGTGACGATATTTAATCGGCCCCCAGGACAGCCAAGACAGCCGGCACACGCCTCGACCATCACCCAGCCAGGGCTCTCTGCCCAGCACGTCGAGCTCGCCCCGGTTCAACCGTCCAGTATGTGGGACGCCTTCCTCCTGACCTCACCTCGCCGCGCACATCGCTGGGAGATGGCCGTAACAGACGTCGGAATTAACAGGCTAAGTTCCCTCCAGCCAAGACTTCCTCCCATAGACTGCATGCAGAGGGCGTAGTAACAAACTCGAGCTCAGTACCATCAATTCGCCTCACGAACTGCCGTAACGCATTAAATCCGAGTCCCGGTAGTTATCGCCGAACTTAGTAACCAACAGTCGGTCTTTATTTTCAATTCCTGCTGTGTGTGTGTGTGTATATATATATATATATATATATATATATATATATATATATATATATATATATATATATATATATACACACACACACATACACGCACACACACACATACATATTCCTTCGAGGGGTTTATATTTTTACACAGCGGACTTAACCGTGAGACTTTCTCGCTTTGGCCTCCCACCAGGTAGGGAGTCGTCAGAATACACCCGACTAGCACATTGTCCTCAAGCTAACAGTTTGTTGGCACTGTCTAACCACTTGACACAACTCTAAACTGCGCCCCGGGACAACTACCATAGGGGTAACAGGAGCAGCCATGAGAGCTTCAGGCCACCCATATGATGATCATACCTACTTGGTCCATACGTGCATACAGTCTCGCGTTGCTCTCCCAGCTCCGTCGCGACCACGGTCGTTGAAGTGGACACTCGCCTATCTAACAATGCTATTGAGTTGACCCCGTTATGAATGAAAGCGCCACTAGCAATGAAATGTTGTTTTAACATTGCAGTATAGCGTCGTGCTAGCAGTTCTCGTAGCAGCTCCGACACGAGTTTGCTCCTTGTAGTCCCATTTACGCAATGTTAAAACAACCCCACAGTGCCAGTGTCGCCAATCAGTCATAACGGGGTCAATTTTCAACTCCAGTGTCCAGACCTGTTCCTCTATGGCCGTGGTCGCGACCACGGCCGTAGAAGAACAGGTCTGGACACTCGCCTGGAAACTTGACCCCCTTGTTGTTTGGCTGCAGTTCGCCAAGTTACCGAGAATATTGTGTTTTATTGGCGCTGCAGTTAGGGCGGTCGGACTAAACTCTGCCCACTTCCTTTCCACTAAGATAAACAATTTATCAAAACGTATTTTTTTTTATCAATTTATGAAATACATTCTTCGCTCACAAATTTAAGAAAAGGCTCCAGCAATCTTTATTTATTTTATAAATTTAACAGTGAAAAAAAGTGAGAGGAGTTTGAGTCCGACCGCCCTAACTGAAGCGCCAATAAAACACAATATTCTCGGTAACTTGACGAACTACAGCCAAACAACAAGAAGGTCAAGCAGAATACATTGTTATATAAGCGAGTGTCCAGACCTGTTCTTCTACGACTGTGGTCGCGACCAAGTTCGCTGTCCGCCGCGCTCGCTGCCTTCCGACTACTCCTCGGCGACTCCCCCTCTCCTGCCACATCTACACGCTTACAACACTGGCTTACCACACTAGCGCTCAACGGTGGCATATTGCACAACTCGCCCAACAAATAACTATTTAACTATAGAAATATTAACTCCTGATTACATCCGAACATAAATTACTATAATTCAGAAAAGATATCACATATTGGTACCGGAACCAATATCACAACCAAGCATGCTTAAAATACATTCATAAACACGGTTTTAAAGTTTCTGTCCACTACCATGACGTCATCAGTCCTAGCCACGGCAATTTCTCACAGTAAAGAGACGCAGGGCGTCTCAATTCTATATCTGTTACGTCGAATTCTGTTGGTAGTTCCCAATATACGCCAGTCTTAAAATGCCGTTAATAATATATATGTGACACTCCGAAATCATGTTTTGGTAATCTTTCTGTATTTTTAAACTTACATAACTAATGTCTGAAGTGTGTTCTCTCTTCGTGGATACACATTAATGTAATACACGTCAGTTAGTTTCGTAAAGAAAGAAATAGTATAAACTCGTCGTTGCAGTGAACTTCAAGCGCAGGTAAGGGGAAAAAAAAACTCTAGAACAAAACACTGCGGGTCAATTGTCGTGACACGCGCATATGTCTCGCCAGTATGGCTTACTTTCTTTATCTCCTCTGGTAGAAAAGAGTAAGTCAAGGACTTCATTTTGGAGTTGTTGCCAGCTTGAGTTCGCAAGTGCACTGTACAATTTGTAGTTAAGTCCGCTGCCTATGTAGATAGCTGCACTATACATCTAGTTTGCGCTGTCCCCGCCGGAAATCGAACCCGGATCGCCTTTGTGGGAGGCGAACGGTCTGACCATTCGACCACCGCGGCCACCGCTATGTCGGACTACGACGAGAATGGTCACGACGTGGAAGCACGCGTTGAGGTCCTTTCTTGCTTGCTCGTCACTGGCCGTATCGCCTCTAATCCCAACCAGATTCCAATGACACACGCACATAATCATGCGTTGGGCTGTCGTCCATATTTGCCACAAACAAAAACGCTTAATACTCATATAAAATACAATAGTAGTAATGTCTTGCATGGCACTCGAATGTCTGTGTGGACGTGAGACTACATTAAATGCGCTGGTCAGCGTTCGCTTAGCGCCCCATCAATACTGTGCCTCTCACTCAATACAGCCTAGGTAGGTATAGGCAATTCGGAATAAAAGCGAGCACATAAAAAAGCCCTGCTAAATTTCTATTTTCAGCTAATTCGTATCGTTCCGCGCTTACGGCTAACGACGGGAAATTTTTAACCTCTCTGGACACGTCACTTGACGTTTGCGCCTATCAGATAAATTGTGACGTCAGTAGGAAGCTGTATAGTTTGATAGAAAACGTTTACAGTAGAACCCCGAGTTTACATTCGCCTGAATTACAATTTCCCCTGAAATATACCGTTTTTTATGGTTCCCATTATTTTCGCTATGTTAACTATGTATTGTATTCTTGCCATTTACACTTCAAATTAAATGTTGAAATTGTTTAAGAAGGATGAAAATGTAATAGAGAGAAAAGTATGTATGTGTACAAAACGTTTTAAAAACTGAAGGGGCAATTTAATCAATGTTAGTAGATTACACCTTTTCTTAATCTATGCCATGAAGAATGTTGATGCTAAACAAAAATTTTTTAGAGGGTTATCATTTTACTTATAAGACTTTTTGAGGTCACATATTTCATCTGTCCTGCAATTATGAATTAACTTGTAAAAATGTTAATTAATACATGTTTTGTTACAGTTTTTGTTGTTTCCCTCCATTTACACTTTCCTTTCATTTACACCATTTTTTATTTGCCCCTTAGAAAGTGTAATATAGGGGTTCTACTGTAATACTTATATAAACTGCAATTATGTCGATTTCGATTGCTTTTGTTTCAGTACGGTTGAATTTGAATACAGGCAAATACATGGAATTATATTGCGTAATTCCGCTGCCAACCACACAAGCAGTAAGGCTACTAGAGTTAATGTTGAATTATATGCTGTAACAGCTAGTGATAATTTCCAAAGTTAAAATTTTTAGTACTCAATTTATCCCGAACGCCCTATATGTAACCTTGTGTTTGTATTGTGGGCAGTTCCGCTCAGTCAGGCAACTCCACAGCAAACTAAGGCTTCCCACGGGAGGTCTAGTGGGTATCGATATAGGGCTATTTTCACCCAGATACTCCATGAAGGCTGCTGTGCTAGCCTGTTGACCGTTACGTGGAGAGTGAAGCGCACTGAAACCGAAACTTCGAAAATGCCTCGTGCAAGGCGAAGTTTACAGTCTGGTGCACAGTAAGGTCATTAAGGCCTTTGCGTAGCAAGCTCGTGACCACGAATATAACATCAGGGCACGAATGTTACAAATATTTACGTTTTAGTAAAGCAATGTTGACACATACGTTAAAGGCTACACACATATTCTGACACAACAGACGTAAAAGTCACCTGTATACACAACTTCTAACTCTTGTATATGTAACATGCTTTTACGGTTCAGGCAATGTTTAGTCAACACGTCTAACCAATAGTAAAACATAACCGTAGAAAATTCCGTATCAATTTACATGGCGAATGTAAGGTACATTTTTCGTTAACTCGTACACGAAACTAATTTTTCTGTGCGTAACATGTGAAATAACACGATAGTGAAATTTCACGAAAACGTTAGGGAAAATTATCGTTGGACGTGAGGAGAACTTGCTGTGTACCGCGTATAAACAGTTCAATAACTAAAGCTGTGTAGGTATGTGTACACACGCACACACACATATATGCGTGCGTACTCAAATATGTGTATATCAGAACCTCGTTTTTATGTCCCTATGTTTTACACTTTTCATATTTTACACCTGCATTTTGCGGTTCCATTGGTTCCGTACATGTTTAAAATTTTCTCTCCCCCCCCCCCCCCC
>PNEQ01120931.1:6403-24140 GCA_003012365.1 Medauroidea extradentata
AAAAAAAAAAAAAAAAAAAAAAAAAAAAAAAAAAAAAAAAAAAAAAAAAAAAAAAAAAAGATTCTGTGTTATTTTATATTGATCAATGCTGGTACAATACCCAGGCGACGAGCACCCACACGATTGTGTTATTTTCTTGTAAATCGCCAGGGTGCCACGGTGGTCGAGGAGTCAAACCTCTCGCCTCCCACCAATTCGGGTTCGATTCCCGATTTTCGCATATGTGGGAATAGTGCCAGACGATGTCGTTGGTCGGCGGGTTTTCTCGGGGATCTCCCGTTTCCCCCGCCCTTTCATTCCGGCGCCGCTCAATACTCGCCTCATGTCACTCCTCACCAGTGCTGAAGACCTCAATGTGAAGTGTTGACCAATCTCTCAGGCTTGTAAATCACTGACTGAATGCCTTGTGGAATTGTATATTTTTACCTTTGTTTGCCAATTACAAACAAAAACCTTTTGTTTATTTACTTGTTTGTTTGTATGTAATATGTGGTTTTCTGTGACACACACATTGTTGCAATGGTGTATGTCCAAAATATCACTTTAGTTTGTAACTTGTCCCCATTGTATGAGTCGTTCGAAAATCACTCGGGTCGCAGTTTAAGAAAAACAGAACAGCTAGAGAATAGGATAGTATAATAAGATGCACTTGAAGGAAATACGTAACGATACATTACGTATCACTCAGTGACATTATTAGTGAAAATTCTTTATCATCTCGTTTGTATAGCTTTTATGCATTGTAACTCAGCTGCTAGCGCATTGTTGACCAGTTGTAAGACGCAACTATGGCACGAGTGCAGTTCGCACCAAAATATTTTGTGTTTCGAACACTTGAGCTTAAACATTAGTGCGTGTGTCGTAAAGTTTTAAAGTTCCTATAGTATTCTAACTACTAAATCTACTGAACCTACGCCTGAAATATCTAAAATTAAACGTTTGTGAACGTGAGCGTTACAGAGAAGTAAGTGCATATGCCACTATCATATGTATCATTAATTCTCTTTTGATCTTTGAATTCATGAAACAGCTCCAGATAGTTGTGTGAGTTTCCTTAGTCCGCTAGGACAAGTTTCTTACAAGTAGACAATTAAATTATATACATATGTATATACTCTTATTACAAGCGTAATTTGCGTGGTAATTTTAAATAAACACTTTGAGTTTTCTTCATTACCTGGGGTTATTACAAAATAATGACAGTCCAAACACGAAAATAAAAATCGTCTAAATTATCGTTAAACTAACAAATGCAATATGAAAATTGCAATATGGACGCGAAAGTAAAACAAAACGTCAGTCAGTCATCCCCGACGGCCATCACTTTAATCGCTAAACTTAATAACTTATTATTCGTCCGTCATGTTAGGTATAAACTTTCAGCCGTATCATGTTAGGTTATGTGTGTTCATTCTCCGCTTCTAAGACGTGTGTGTTCGCAAGGGCAAAGCTTTTTTCTTGAAACTGTAATTTTTTTTTAAGAATAGTTTAGCATTGATTATTCAAGATTGATTTGTATGGAAAAGGTCACTCACAGAACTTAACATTTGCGTCAATAACAATTTACATATTTGTTAAATTTCATTTGTTGCAGAAGTTAGTAGTAAAAGCTGTAAAGTTGTGAATATCATTCGTAATAATATGTAAATAATGAATTTGCCACAATCTCTCTCCAATAGTTACTTATTACATTTATATCCTAAGACACGCATTCATAGCTTCTTGCGTTTATAATTATTTACATTCTAACATTTTATTGTGGATGAAGGAAATATGTACTTTATTTTAACAGCTGCAGTGATTGCTACGATTAATCATTTTCACTCTTCATTAATGGCAGAAACATATTCCTGTGTTAAAAACTTTTTCAGTAATGTTATTACGTTTAAACGAGTCCACATGAAAATAAAAAACACGTTTCATTAAACGTGGAATATCATAATTACTTTTAAATTGAAATATACTATCAATAGAAGTACGTGTAGTTATTATTGCGCACAAAAATTTAATGCGTAATTAATGCATTGCGATAATTAAGAAATTCTATTAGGAAGTAATAAAATTACAAAACACGAAGCCCTTGTTTTACCTCGACCACATTTCAGGCGAATTAAATTCGTGTTTAAATAGAAAATCAATAAAGGGGATTATTTTTACCGCCCTGTTTAATTATTTAGTGTTTTTAGTGAATATTTAAGATTTTCTTTAAACAATCAACCTTTAGTTTGCCATTCTCACAGCAGCGCATGAGAGTTATTTTCTGTAAATACCTGAAGAAGGCTGTAAAAACAGAAAAAACAAGTAAAAGGACATTAAAATGTTTGGACATGTAAGAAGAATTATGGGAGGGGGGTTGAGAGGTTAAAATCAGTTTGAGTAGTGAACTGAAGTGAATGAGGCATTTAATTACACATATTTTTGTTGTGAGAGAATTTGTTTTAATTATTAAAATCTTTCTTTTTAGTTCCTCTATTTACAATTATGCATTAGCTTTTTTTCAGTTACGTTTTAAATTATTATAATATTTAATTACATTTCACTATTCTGTTTTTACTTTAAAATGTTCAATTCTCTTGTCGTATTCTGCCTAAATTTAGTGTAATTGAAGCCTTTTATTGTAATTTTCACACGCGTGCAATTATTTTTTGTTATTTATTTTAATTCACGCACAAAGAAAGTAATATATTCCGTTCTCCGGCTGTTAAATTTGATGACAGATTTCTTTCTAGTCCTGTTCTACATAAACAGAAAACTTACCTCGTATGCGTTATACGTTTTCTCAGCAGCTCCGCGAAAGTTATCGCAATCGTTTTATCGGATAATATGATAGTTTGTATCATTATCGAATTTATCTTCGATTAGCTGCGTTTCCAAGTTTTGTGCAACGCTTAACTGCCCTTAATGATTGTCAAAGTAACAGCTCATTAGAAATGGGCAGTCAAAATTTATTAAATTAATAGGTATTGGAAATAGACAATACGTTATAAAACATCAAAAAGAAATTTTAGACACTGTTTCGAAAACTGGATATGAGAGTTCTTTCCTATAAGATAACAACAGAGGGAACTTAGCAAGATGACGCAGTGATAAAAAAAATTGCACTGGCTTTCAGGAAGGTGCTAATTCTATGTCCTGTCCGGTCTTCCGGTTTTCTGATTCCCGCAGTTTTCTGAAATCACTTGTAGCAAAACCCGGAAGTGTAAAAAACTTAAGTCAACCAGCTGTAGTTAGTGGCGTTATCAGGGTAACAATATATCACACGCTTAATCGAACAATGATCATTTTTATACAAAAATTGTAAAGCTAAACAAATACTTTTATTTTAACTACTGTTGAACATTATGCAGCTAAAATCTGTATTCTTTGTTAAAACTAGTTTTTACTTTATTTAATACTTAATTAGTTTTGCTATGTTAATATCAACTACTTTAACTTTTCTTTGACCCACTCTAGTAGATTGCTTAAAATACACTGACGCAAACATCTCGCTGTCACATATACCCCTCTGAGCTGGAAAGTATTCCCACCGAAATAGGATAACGGGACGTTTTGGAACGTTCTGGAATATTTTTGACACTCCTACATGTTTTTAAAACAGTTTCAAATGATCTTAATAACTCCGAAAAGGGACATCTTTCCGATGGTCTGAAATCGTCTGGAACATTCTATAATATTCTAGTATACAATTTTCCACGAAATTCTTGAACGCTAAAATTGGACCATTAGCTGTTGTCAAGAAACAAATAACGTATAAAGTTCCCAATGGTTTATTGCTATGTTGACTTTCGAATTCTTGCTAATTTCAATAATCGTTTCGAGTGGTAATTTATGAACCACGATCTTTTAAAGGCGGGATGACAGATAAAAGGTCATGAAAAACTGCTGTTGATTTACGGGTATTTTTGACGGTGTGCCGCAGACTGGGGCCATGGCGCCCGGCCAGATGTGTCGGCGGCCGCTCCTGGCACACACACACACACACACACACACGTTGAGAAGTACGCGGCCCCGCCTTAATAATTATCTCGAGGCTGTTGTCGCGCGCCGCACAAAGTGGCCCTGCTATAAATACACTCACTGCTCTGGGCGAGTTGAGCCTAGACTAGCGGGAGGCGGGAGGGGGGTGTATCTGGCGTCTCCAGACCTGTCATTGCCTCGACCTAGTGGTTCAGCAGCTCGTCTTCAGTTGCCAGGGTCTCCTGTCCTCCGTCCATTACTCTCCTGACTTGCCCGACGTGACCCCACATCTCTTCTTCGTGCGTTCATAACATACATTGATTGCTGGGACTATGTTAGTTCAACATATGTCCAACCCCTCGTCTCTCGTTCATTGAAATATCATCACAATGCACACGACTATACGCAGTGGACTGTTTAGAACGCAGTTTGTTACGTAATGTCTTTGAATGTTTCTTGCAATGGGACAGAATAACGTACTGTACTGCTGTCGACACACGCCAATGCAGTATCATGTCGTCCCAGAAATATTACATGAGACTAAGAAAAAAACGAGACAATGAGAAAACAAGCCTAGGTTGACTGTAGTCAACACATCCATAAACCAAAACAACAGAACTTGAAAGATCCCATAAGGAGTTAGTAAAAAAAGTACAGAAAAATGAAATAAACATCCGGAAATAAAAGGTGCCACACCGGTGACCTCGCTCGAAGTAGAATAAGAAATGTGTTCCATTAACGTGTTTCCAACTTCTTGGTTCTCTTCAGATAGCGTAGACAGCAGATTCCAGCAGTCAATACTACGATATGTTCTCATATTTCAGTATATGAGGTTTCATAAGTTGGTAGTCTGGTAAATAACTTTACGTCTCGTCAACAGCGAGGTCATATAGACGGCAACACACAACTTAGTACAATGACAGCAGCTGGGAGAGGAGTCGGCCATGGCCTTTGTTAAGTAACCATTTCAGGATTCGCCTGGAGCAATTAAGGAAACTGTGGGAATCCGAAATCAGGATGGCCGGAGTCGGAAATTGAACCGTTGCTCAACCTCGCTTCGTTGTAGACGAGGAGTTTGACGACTAACGTATAATAATACATATATTGGATAGTACTTTAAGTTCACAACAGGCAACAAGTAACTGATATTTCCTTCGTTAATAATGTTTATTCATCTTTTATGATTAGAATTTGACATGTATTCGACTTCAGAGTTCAATAAAAATATCTCGCGTTTAATTACAACCACTGAACTTTAAACTATTTGGTAAAATTTGATATACAAATACCAACCATTTTTCCATGTAATATATGTGTTGTGTTTCACTAATTTGTTTCGAGCCCAGGTGATGCAACGGTAACACGTTGAACTCGCATTAGGGAGGTTCGATCCCCGCATCAGGACATCCTGATTTCTGTTTGCCATGGTTTTCCGAAATATATCCAAGCGAATACTGGGACGGTTTCTAAACAAAGGCCATGGACGACTCCTTTCCCAGATCCCTTCATTGTGTGTCACTATCTATATTGACCTCGCTGTTGACGAGACGTAATGCTCACTTACGTACCTTACCTTAACTGTGAAGGTTAAGGCACAGAACATGTTTGTGTATTCAAGTATTCTTCCATAATGGTGTGATGTTCTTGTACTGGGATCACGAGGGTGTTTAATTAGTAAGGACTCAGTCTTGAACCTTAGAGAATGGTCACTTAGCACCGCGGCTCTCTGATCAGTAAGTATTCTCTTACCTACCTGCTTGCTGACTGATTTGATGCTCTACTATAGCAACACTGACTACATCTACAGTCCTCTAGAATGATGTGCATTCTTGGAGACACGCCATTTACAGCGAGTGTTAAACTCTAGTGTATCGACTGTGGCGGTCCTCACATTGTTCATATGCCTGAAGACAAGAACACATGCCAGTTCACAGAACGTCACATCTGTTGTCGAAGAAAGTCTACTTTTATCGGCTGTGTTACATTCGTTGTGTTGTCTACAAACATATATGTCGGTCTATTTATGTGTTTAGTCTACGTGGCCTTCGTCCTTCATTGTTGCGTTTTCATACACCTTGATTGGTCCTTACATGTTTTGACTTTAAGATTTCGTTTGTTCTTTTATGTTGTATACTAACGGTAAAAATTTCCGTAATTATTTGCACATTCCTTGACTACAGCCGTGTAAGCTTCCTTGGTGTCTTTATTGATTTTTTTGCTGATTTTCTTGTGCTCCGACCTTCATATGTAACCGCGAGTTTTCTACGACGTAGTAAAATACGCTAGCAATGTCGTAAAACATACTGTCTTTAACACAACCTGACTACAAAAAATAATTCAAAGTTCACATTTACGAACCTTATCCATTCTTATTGCGCTCTCCTGCAGTCTCACTTTCCAGTCGTCTCGTTTCCTCTACTAGAGAATAGATGTTGCTAGTTTTCTGTTGCTCAGAGCCAGTTGTTCCACGAAAACAAGTAGATTCCTAAAATAGGTATAGTTTCGTTAATTTATTTATATTAATGTCGCATTTTTCTACTGACTTCGCTTATCTTCCACATGGTGCAACTATTGAATTGTGTGTAGTAAGCTTAGGCGTTCATATAAACTGAACTGGAATGCAGCAATTTTCAAAGTGAATCAGAGAATATTAACTGATTCCGATCAACATTGTAAGTTATAGGTTCTAATAACACAAATAACCGAAGCAGCAAGAAACTTGCGAAGAGTATAAGACAATGAGCATTAAATTTTCAAGAGACGTGATAATATTTACAAGAAAGGACAGAATCTTAAATGACGTAGTACAAACGTATAGGCACCAGTGGAAGGCAGATATCGTAGATGAGGTAAAATGAGACAGTATGGGACACCTCGATACGACGGATGAATAGAGCTTACCATTAAGGATGTCAAGAAAGAAGTATTGGAGAAAATGTCACGAGAACAGAATTGGAAGGGTTAAGAGGAGCAGTGATTCAGGAAGTATGAAGAAGACGCAAATAATGATGAAAAGTGACGGATAAAGAAACAGGGGTATTAAAGAAAAGTGTGTACGGGATTTTAGTAGAATAAAGTAACAAGGTTCTGAAAAAATTAAAAAAGTATCAGGTAATGCAGTATTTGTTAGTAATGAAGTAATATAACTCTAAAATAACGTATTTAAAACATTTGAGGAGTAAAAGAAGAAGAATATGAGAAGATGAAAAATCATGAGAAGTTTTCTTCACTGCGAACCTACTTCGTGGTGGTAAGATGTCGAATGGTAGCTCATATTGCCAGTAAGTTGATAACTCTGGCTGTGCATGTAGTGGTGTAACTACAGTAAGAGGTTAGCCCCTTGTCTTACCACCACACGCCTTGCAACCACTCTCTTCACCTCCCTATATGATGCTGGGTCACAGAGATACGAGCTGCTTCCCCAGGGACCAGCGTGCAAGGCACAGCATCCATAGCTACGTGTTCTCAGACTGTGGTCTGTGTACCATATTGGTCTCTGCGTCTTAAGGTTGTTCAAGTGGTGAAAAATTACAATTTTACATTTGTATGAAATAGTGTTAGTTTTGTACACATTACTTGAGATAACACATACTTCTAACGAAAAAAAAAAATAGCTGAGCCAGTTTTCTCGTAATGGCACTTCAAAGTCAAAATTTGCATATTTTTACTTCATACAAAACTTGAAAACCAGTTAACATAATTAAATGGAATAAATCACGTCAAAACCACATGTCACTGTCTATGACTTGTAGCATATAAGACCCATTACAAAACATTTTTATGGTAAATAAAAAAGTTCAAAATTTGAAAATTTAATTTTGTTACTTCTAGAAATTAATTATAAACACTAAAATATTTTATAATAGGTTTTTATATGCTTCAAGCCGTAGGCAGTTACGTGTAGTTTTGATGTATTTTTTTTCCATCTCAATATATTTACTGGTTTTCAAGTTTTGTATGAAGTAAAGATATGCAAATTTTGACTTTGAAGTGCCATTACGAGAAAACTGGCTGAGCTATTTTTTTTTTTTCGTTAGAGGTAAATGTACTTTTAAGTAATGTCTACAAAACTAACATTATTTCATATAAATATAAACTTACGATTTTTTACCACAGAACGCCCTTAAGGGGGCGGTTCACCTCAGTATTCATTGTATTTTATAATTTTTATATTTGAACCAGATATTTTTTTTCCTATTTCAGACATAAATTGTGACTAAATCTTCCTCTTAGGAAATTTTTGTATACATTATAGTTATATATAAAAATAAATAAAGACGTTGAAAACTGAGGTAAATCGCGCCCTTATTTAGTTACTCTGTAATCATAGTAAAATGTCCTGGTATAATGCAAGTGATAACTCGAGATATGCGACAAGGTGAGGGTCTCCTCGTCATGGAGGTATGTTCTCATCTTACACTGTCCCTTTGTAGTTGATAGCGTCAGAGGATGCGGGTTGGAGGACGTCATCTCTCTAAGGGTGGACCAAACCACCCCTCTACAGACGTGCGGGTGTTGGTGGTGTTGAAGGGCGGGTCAGCTCAGCGGTGCGTATCCCCGCTGCTCGCCACAACACACAAGCCCTGGGAGTGTGGCGGGTAGAGTGTACTTCAGGGGCAGCACGTAATGTCCTCGTATTAGCCTTGCGCCTGTCTCAGCTACCTACCCAGGCGTCTAGGGTGAACCTAGCGAGGAAGTAATGTGTTGTGGAGCAATATAGTCTACCTCGTCTCGTTCTGACAATATATGAGTGATCTCACACGCTTACACACAATAACGTATAAAAAGAGGGAACTGAACATTTCTTATCTGCATTCCTAAGAAACTGTAAAATACAAATTTAAACGTATTGGTTTTTTGTATATTTTACGTTACTTAATCTCATTTTTCGTTTTTTAACTAATTTATGATAGTTGAGTCAGTGCACTTTATTGCTAGTTATATTATTTAAGTTGTTGTTCATCTACGTGATTTTTTTTTAACAATTCTAAATGTTAATCAATTTATGTAGTAGCTTGTACATATATAGCTAAATGTAAGAGAAATCGGATGCACTAACGTCATCAAATATTGTCAGTTTCTGGAGGTACTAATGATAATATAGTAACGCTAATAATATTTAAAATCATACATTATCCCAATTTCATCACCATAGTATAAAAATGACAAGTTGTCTCATAAATATGTGCATTGTCACAGAATTTCAGGTGACCATTATTCTTCAAAACAAAAAGGCATAATTTTATAAATTTATTTTGCCTCCAAATATTATTCAAAACTGTTATTTGAATACGTTTTGCTATCTGCCTGTGTAGTTTCTTTCTTCCTACGTCAGGTGTAATTTTCTTTTCATGAAGGCACAAACAGCTTAGCCGGCCATTTTTACAATAAAAACAAGAATAATTCCACTATAAGACATTTGAAGTGGCAGAGGTATACTTCTCATTATTTTAACTTTACGGTAATTTCATAAAATAATTTGGTTAAACACATACAATTCTGAAATCAAACGAAGGATTTTCCGATATTATTCCAAGGATTTTCCAAAATCACTCCAAGCAGAATTTTCCGAAATCATTCCAGGGGTCTCATAAGTCACTCGAAGCGAATTCTGGTCGTAGTCGTCACTTTCCCCCTTTCCTCCGTGAATCTCTGCCAAGACCTTGTGATGTTTTAGAGGACTTAAATGACAAATAAATAAATAATGAAGTCAGACCCGAGCTCGCAGTAGGACTGAACGTCGGATCTTGCCATGCGCGTAAAGGCGGTGTCATATACGGTGCCTGAGCTTGTACAACCCTTATAGCCACGGCGTCTGTCATCCTCATGCATGCAAAATATTTCTATGTAAATGTAAATAAGCTGTCTATAATGTGTATATATTTTCCAATCACCAATTCCATAAATGAGAGGCCATTTCTTGAAAAATGTTCTGGAAATTTTATTTCTTGTATTGTAAACTACATCTGAAACACTGCATAGAGAACGGCAAATTTTAGGAACTTTAATGAGATAAGAAGCTGCACACTAACTAGTGATTCCCAGAATTTCGTCTGAGAGTTATTTTTGTTTCACGCATAGGTCTGAATATATTGGGCAGTTATGAGACGAACACATTAAAACTGATAGAAATGACGAGCGGTGCAGAAGAGAAGATGAGCAGATAGAAGTATGAAGGGACACAGATGAGAAAAGACGCCGAACAAAAGCTGGAAAGGTGAAAGAGAATAAAATATTACAGTAGAAAAAAGACAGAAAGATCATGTCTGCGGAACGATACTGGAAGGTCAAAGGTAAGAAGTGTACTCTGAGATGACATAGCCATATACCATTCTAACAAATAAGGTACGTTTGAATAAATAACATTTCTTTGTGCAACCAAATGAATTGTTTGTGTAGTATTAGTGAAGTTTATGGTTGCTGAACCATTCTTTTTCTTGGTTTAGAATAGTAGCCTAGAATTTCAAATGTTTATTTAATATTACTATACAGGTTGTCCTTGAAATGTGTTGGTATATGTTGGTTTGTGGCATGGGACATTATAAAATTATTTCATTCGTAAACGTTAGTTGGGTAACGAAACATTAAATTCCGAAAATATAAGCGTGACTGACAGTCTTGCCTGTGGCGCTATATTTATACTGTATGTAGCAGTATCGACTGTAGTAGTTTTGCAAAGATTTCGGAAATTGCTGCCATCTCCTTTTGAACAAGCATTCAACACGCAACATGAAGATTAAACTATCGTAACGTTTATATTTATTCCAATGCGAAATGCATAAAATAATTGCATGGGTATTCTCTATGGTCCTTTAAATATCTACACTTATTTCTTCGTGTTCTGTATTTTCTTAAATCAAAAGAGTTTTATTCTAAAGAAGAAAATTGAAATGTGGCGTGAGAAAGTATTTTCTAGATTCTTTGTAATTAGTCTGCTCCATGTTAGTCACAGGCAGAAAAATTGTTGTGTGCAACATAATTTGTATTTCTTTATAAAAAGCTTTGCCTTTCATTAGTTTGACATATGTGTTTAAAGATGCGTTCAATATTTAAATTAATAACGAATATTTTATGGAATGTCTTCCAGCCAAGTAGTGTTACTAAACTGAAATCTAAAACTATAAAATTTGGACAAATCCACTTAAAACACTGAATTCATACTTATTATCACATCAACGATAAAACAAGTATCAGACAGCTAAGACGAATTCCATGAAACATTTTTTGTACAGACTTAGATGTTTTCAACTTATTAAACATATTTTAATTAGCTTTCACAAACTATTTGAATTCGTCTCATATTTTTCTCTGCAAACGAAATATTTTCTAAACACAAGTGTATATTTCTTGCGTTCTATAGAAATAAATATTTGTCTGGATATGTTTAAACGTGAAAATAACTATGAAAATCGATGCGCCGAGTTAAGAAATACTAAGGAAATATTTATGAATGTTGTACAGTATTATTTTTAATTTCGTAGCTTAATGAATACAAGACTAAATAATTTGTAGGAATATAACAAATATTTTGAAAGTTGTTTCTTACAACTAATGACGAATATTTTTTTCATGAGTCATATCATTACTGTTGCTGAAATTACGAACAATTTCAGATTACATCACTAATTTTGCTGTACGCATTACTTGATGAAATTAAAATATCCAAAGTATCTACGACGTAACCATAATTATTTACAATTAAGCAATAATTATTGATAGGAAGTAATAGATTTATACGCAGAGTGAAGATTTTGTGAGGAAAAGGGTTTTGCTCCATTATATTTCAATGCCTTATGAGCACATCTGCAGCTCTGCTTCGTGGTCAGTGATTGTACGTTGTATGTCTCACTTGTCTAGTCGCTGTACTGGTAAATTAAATACGTAGATGTATGCAAATTTCGCAGATACATTCCGTTCAGGTTGAACGCCAACTACGTATACTTCATTGCCATGTCTGTGACTTGCTGGCGGCTGTTACGAAACGCGTTTGACTACTGCAAGCCAGTAGTAAATAACGAAATAAGACGAAATGCTGTCGCTTGCTACCTGCTTGTACTGTTATAAGCCAATAGATAATCGATTGTGGCCAGTGGGTGTATAGGACTGACAAGTCTAGGCTGCTGTCAGATGAATCCGCGAAATTGACGTACCTCTAGAAATACGTATGGCGTCACAGTTACTTTATTCTGATTGGTGCACAGACTCGCTGTGAAGAACCACTGTGCTGTGCTGTTGATTTGCGCATAAGGCATTGAATCAAATTAGTGCAAAATTCTTTTGAGTATATCGCAAAGAAGCCCTACCATTTGTCCATCACCTGCTACTCATTCAGACAACAGACAATGAACGAAAAGACGGGGCTAGAGTATGCATAGGACATTGAATTCTAGCATGCAAGTCATTGAACTCGAGAATTTTTCCTAGTCCTAGTTATAATGAAGGTGCGAAGGTTTGTGATGACGTCATAGTGGCGGTGATCACTCAGGCCGCAGCAGTTCATAGATAAAAGGAAGAGAATGTTGGGAAGGGAAAGAGTGGAAGATAGAAGTGTGATAGACGCGTGATAGAGACAGGACATATATCGCGGTGCCAGTGGTGGACTGCAAGGCTGAGGAATGTAAATGTGCTGGAAGCAGACGTAATGAGGCGCAGAGGCTACTGGAACGAGACTAGGAGAGATGTTTAACTGCGCGCTATTTATGCGAGGAGGCCGAGTTAATCCTGTGTGACCGTCTATCTATCTGCGTTCATTTACTGCCGGGATATTTCACTGGATCTTCTGTAAACATCTAGCTACCGCGTGCTCTGCGACCAGCACTTGGGCATAGAGTGTGTGTGTTCCACTCTACAAGACCACTAACCTCACACTCGGTCGTTCACCTTCAATTCTTCTTCTGTTCAGATTTTCGTGAGATTATTTAGAAAATATTACAATAGGAACTACTGTAGCGTGTTAACTAAACACTATATTAAGACAGTAGAACCATTTTAAATAATAAAGAATTTTCATATTTAATGTATACAAAATTCAAATTAAATGACAGTCAGAAAATACATATGCAGTCTAAAATGAAAATGAAATGTTAGTATAAATTCGCTTCCCCGGTGATTCGTTTAACTCTTAGACTAAGATGCAGAAACTAATATTTCTCCAATAGAAAAAGCCTGTGTCACTTATTATAACTTTTTATTAATTCCTTATTGATCAAAATTTGGCAATATTTAACTGAAAATAGTTGAAGACAGTCTTAGCTAATTCATTACATACAATTCATCTTAAAAACTCAAAGCACAGGCGTGAAATAGTTAAGCTAATTTAAATTTTAAGATAAAATTCGTTCTTACCAAATAATAAACACTAAATAACTCTCAGTATTGGTTTCATCCAATACATGCACGTAATAGTGAATTATTGTGTTTCTATAAACAAACATTGCTGATTATTCAGCACACCCTTCATTTATTAATGAACATTTATATTATTTACGAAAGGCGACGCTGCCTCTGAAGTCCATGCTATGTAATCTTTGTTCACTTTAGTGCAGAATGCTCTAACTGTTTAAATGGAATGCTTTAAAAAATCAAATTTAGAGCAGTCGTGTGACGTAGAATTGAATGTAGGCGTTTTGCAATTGAATGCACCATTCATTCGCAAAAAAAAAAAAATTAAAATATTTTACTTGTTTTCGACTTGCTTTCAAAAGAAAATTGGCAAGGCTCGAGAGAAAAAAAAGATTTTCTTTTTTTTTTCAGAATTACTGTAAAACTGCCGAGCGTGGACGTGCTGTACAAGTCCTAAAGGGGAAGACCCAAGTTAAGATTATTGCTCTCAGAGGCGACAAGGCAAATACTGGGAGATCACAAGTCGACCTTAATTCTCTCGCGCTTTTGGTCACGAACATGCATTTAGCGTTCTGATTTATGAAAACTTGAAGTGTCGGAAACTATTACATTATTACAGAGTATTGGACACAAAAATTAATTGTGACTATTTCTTTGTATTTTTAATATTGTGTTACGAAATATATGCCTATACATAATGTCTACGAATTCATTGATTTTTCCTGACAACAATAGTTTCTTAAATTTATATTATGTACGAAACTTGAACGATCAATAAATATATGAATATGGAAGTACACGTTGCATATCTCCTGTAATAGTTATCTACTAGTGTTATGTCAAACTATGGAGGAAATATAACACACATATGCTTACCTAAGGATTTCTTAGAGTTATAAGATACGATAACAATGCCTCACTGTAGACAGCGTTTTTAAATAAATTGTTATCCGAAAAACTACTTCACTTATATCCTAAAATAAATATTTTAAACAAATTATTTATGTTTGAAGTTGTAAGAGTATAACAATCTGTAGAGACATAGCTATGTGAGAGAATTATTTTTACGGTTTTAAAGATTGTTGACATATTCGAACGTCACATAACAGCGCTGCGTACGACAAAGTTGTAAGATAGAGCCGTGTTGGTTATATTGATGTTTTTGTTTCCTTTTATCGTATCCCTGTATTGTTTTACATTACCGATCAATTTTCCAGCTATCTCGTCTTCAACTGCAATACGAATTCAATTTTAAGAATATAGGATTTATTTAAATGATTGCTTTTTTACAAAGATGAAATTTATTTTTAAAAAAACATGTCAAACATTGGAAGTAACTTCGTTACGAAAAAATATTAGGTACATATTAATTTACATATCACTGTAAAAGATTCCGAGCGATAAAGACTCCCTTAAAATCTTTGCCTTTAAATTTGCAATACTTAAATATAATTTATATATTATAATATTCCTTTTTATAAATAAGAACAAAGTATTTGTATAAATACACATATATATTATCGTTTATTAAAAAAACCATTTTACTGATCTGCGTTAGTTTTTCTGTAATACGCAATTAAATTGGTGGGAAATATAAACATACATTTATATATTTAATTATTTCATGGAATGGAACGCCATAATGATAAACATTACGAAAATGCAGTCCACCTATTTAACGATACGCCGTATAAATGTCTGAAAGAAGTCCGAAATTGATACTTATGAAATTAGTTATTTATTTATTTTTCAGTGATTTCAACAAGGATGATTTATTAATCATTTTAGATATGAAAATATTTGTCCGTCTTCTTTAAAATAGGCACATGCATGTAAGGTATTTCTTTATGTTTAATACTATGTTGTAAGATAACTTGGGTTTCTACTAAATGTCTCACACAGATGATTTACCAGTACGGCAGTTTAGTGATTTGTATCTCTTGGGACTGTGTCGTACTTACATCTTCACCTTTATGCTTAGAGGCTAACAGTAGAATAAACGAAATATTTGGTTGCCTGGTAGATTTAGTTGTTCCAACAATTTGGTTGATTTCAGTTATATAAATATTATGTTAGAATATCAAAACCGATATTTGATGTGTCCCCATATTTTCAGGAAAATATTAATTACGTACTTATTACACCACATATGAACGTATATATTGGCGACGGAACAAACCTTTTTTTGTAAAGAATAACACCTTCCAAACCAAATAAAGGACCTATAGTGTGCAGGGTTCTTCAATGTAGTTGCGACAGTAAAGTCACGTGACATGACTTAAATATGTTCTACAAAATACAGGAAATAACCTCAGCACAGCACAAATTACCTCGACGTCGCATTACGACTTGTAAAGGGAGGGGGGGGGATTGTTGCGTGAGGTATAAACACCGCACAGCTAGGAAGAAGGGAGCGACAAATTACGACGCTAAAGGATTAGAAGGGAAGACGGGTATATTTAGGTGCGGAAAAGTATTTAGGCTCCAAAGTACGTCATTCCAAGAAGGATGCAGTCGATTACATGTGAGCAGGGAACTATTTTAAGACAACGGCACCCATCAATCCACGGCTGTGAATATACAAACACACGCACGCTACCACACATGTGTGTATATATATATATTCTATTATATTTATATGTGTATACGTATATGCATTTGTTTCTAACAATATGCACATTTCATGCCAACATAAAACTAAGGATAATTCTACTACAGGTTACAAAAAGCAATGTTAACAGTGTGTCTTTTCTGTATATGTCTGATATCGTTGCGTTTTGTCTCGTCTCTTTGTTGTGTCTTTTTGTTATTTTCCTGTTCTTGTCTGATATCTACTGTGTTTTTTGTTTTGTCTCATTGTTGTATCGCACGTTACTTGGTTTTTATTTCATTTGTTATTATTTTCATTTATTATCTGTTTGTTTCTTGTTTTTATTTGACCCGATTCCATTTTGGAAATTCATGCTGTGTATGTATCTTGCTGGCTAAAGCATACTCTGCTTATTTTATGGTTTTCTTTTATTTGTTTAGTTTCTTTGACAGTCACTCAATTCGCAATGGAGTACATCCAAGAAACTGAATCCAGTCATGCACTCCCATTGCACAGTTCTTTCAAATATCATGCCATTAAAAATAAATACACACGCTCACAAATGTATATTTAAGTATGTGTATATATTCATATTATATACATAAATATATATATAAAGTATACATACATGTACGCCAATGAAAACACATGAATAATAAGCCTGGATTACAAAACTGAAATTTTCCGAATAATTTGCTGGTTTAAGGTTCAACTTGATCGTACGGAGCGTGAAGAGCATTGTAACATTGTGTGAAGTTAGGCTACACGGGATTGACACGCAATAATATTGTTCGTGTATGTGTCTACAAAGGTAGGCAAGTTACATCAAACCGGTCCAAAAATATTATCACAGTTTTTCAAATTTACAGAAGTGTTTATATTAATATGATGTATTTATTCATTTTGAGTACTGAAAGTCGTACTTCCATAAAACTGTACCGCTCAGAGTAAAAGATGAATTAAACAAAATCAGATTCGATAAAATGTTGTAACATTTATTACAGAATTTGTTATTCTTAAAGATAAAATTTAAGGTGGTCAATTACTCCGTCTTTTGAAATAATAATAATAATAATAATAATAATAATAATAATAATAATAATAATACTTCTATGTCGATATAAATTGAAAGGTATTGCAATTTGGCGCCACAGAGCACGTATAGATTTTAATAAGTATTTTGTATACAAAGACGAACTTGACGCGCGGATATTTTTTGAGCTTGCAAGTATACCAAAACGATGTTCTTAGAAAATTTTCATCTGCTTCATTATTTGTACGGAAACCTCGAAATTTATCTCAAGCCACACATTTTAAATTTATATTTAAAAGCGTGACATAACACTACATAAGTAAACCGCTCGAAACTACGTCCAAACGACTTGCCAACAGAAACATTGCACGGTACTTGAATACCTTCAGCATAGAGGCGACGAGATAAGAGGTTCACTTTAGTGCATTCACGTCCTGAAACTCTTACACACCACATACAATACTTATGATATAGAAACTCAATTTCATAAACATTATAATCTATATATATAAAAACGAAAGCTGACTGATTGACTGACTGACTGACTGACTGACATATCAAACTGCAGCCCAAACCACTGGACCTAGAATCGTGAAATTTTTTGTGGGGATTCCCTTCAGGTCGTAGGCGAGCACTAAGACGGGATTTTTCGAAATTCGACCTCTAAGTGGGTGAAAAGAGGTGAAATGTGTTTCCGAAGAAACGTCGATAGAGCTCGAACCCGACGGTCAATCGTCGTGATTTTTACTTTAATAGGACACTCGTAAAAATGCATATTAGCCATTTTAAGGATTTTTCGAAATTCAACATTTAAG
>PNEQ01120932.1:0-20000 GCA_003012365.1 Medauroidea extradentata
GTGTGAAAGAGTATTCAGTCAAGTTACTAAAACCCACACCCAGTTCAGGTCTGCACTTAGCGATGAAACACTGGAATGTCTTCTGACTGCAAAATCTACACAAAAAGGAAAATGTTTTGAGCAAAAGTTTGATTCGTCATTTCTCAAGACTGCAAAATCAGCTACAACGTCAAGGAATCAACAGCATTAAGGTAGAGTGTCAAAGCGACCTGTTATTTTAACTGTTTTCTTGAATTGTAAGAAATTACAAGCTTTTAGTAATATTTTTTGATATAAATGACATCATTTTGCACCTTAAAATCCAAATTTTTCTGGGGGAGGGCCCCCAGACCCCCCCCCTCTTTGGCTTGGGGTATGGATAAAAATCCTCCTGATTTTCCATTTCTGGAAGTTGGAAGGTCTGCAATTCGTATTCGTATAAGGTTAGAGTTACTAGAGACAAAGAACGGTTCCACGGAAGTGCCTGTGTGTTAACAAGGCTTTTACAGCATTGCATGGCATATCAAAAAAATGAATTGCTACACTTCAGAAGTCTTTTAAGGAAACTGGTAAATCAGCCAACGATAAGCATGAGAAGCATGGAAAGTGCTATAAAGCACTTCCAAAACAAACCAAACATGCAGTTACTACACACATTGCATCATTCAAATGGAGAAAAAGTCACTACTGTATTAAGAAGCCTTCAAAATTATATTTACCTGAAGATCGAAATATCAAGAAAATGTACACTTGAACATGGGAGGAGACAACCCCAAGGTATTGTATGAATATTACTGATCCATCTTCAAGACCAAATTAAATATTTCATTTGGTTACTCACTATCTGATACATGCAGTGCATGTGATGAATATATAGCAAAGATTCAAACACTGGAGAAAGAATTAGTAAAAATTTCAGCTATTTCAGAAGAACGAACAAGTAAGCGGAGAGAAATAAATCAGCTAAAATTGACAATGAATTGCATAAGAAAAAGCCCAGGTCTTGGTACTCCAGGAAAACAGCATTCAGAGCGAGAGCAACACAACCCAAGACTATAGAAAGTAATTCAATTGAAATTCAGGAGACTCTTCCTACCCCAAACATTGCCAATAATGATGGAGCATTTTATTGTTTTTTTAGAAAGGAAAATGCTCTTAGAAATACCGTGTTACTACAGTAATACATACACAATATATTAAACTTAACAAATCAGAATTTGTATTTGTTATTTGATATATGGATGACTGAAAATGTTTTAAACTTTAAAATTGCTCTTCTGATTATTTTACTTTTTTTGACATTCCCCCTTTTTTCCCTTCTGTCTTCAATTATGGTTTTTTTCCAACTATGATCTAGCATATTTAAACATCAATATATTAATTTAGATAATTATTGCATGATAAGAATATATTTGTAAAAAAATGTTAATAATTTTACACATTTAAGAATAATTATTTACAAGTACAGTGTGCATAGATTTATTGTCTTTAGGTCATTCAGTACATTTATTCCATCATTCAAACATTTAAAATTGGAAAATATAACACCATAGTGTGAAACTTAGAGTTTCGGCAACTTGTGTTTGTCCGTTTAAATGGCATGAAATAACATGAGTCAGTACATTTACAAAAAATATTTAAAAGTTATTTTTTGTTGATGAACGAGAATGGATTATTAAGGAAGAATGGATTATTAGTGAAGATCAAGAAATTATTTTAATTATCTTACGACGTATGGGTGGTGGTATGCATCAGTACACTAAGCGCCAATTTTGTGGTATCTGTAAAATATACTGAAATACTTTCAGATTTGAAACAGACTTAACAAAAAATATTCTGGTCCTATAAAGTCAATATTTATAACAGAATATAGTTCTAAAATACTTTTTCTAGAACTAATTCAAAAGTGAAGAATATTTTACTGTGTAACAATTGGCACATAGTCTAGTGGTGCATAATACCATCTATTTATCAATCTTTTATTGACATATAAAAATATTAATATTTACTAGCCTTCATTAAAAGTCAGTGGTTTACAAGTAACAAAGGTGATATTCTGTACAAGTTGCATATTGTTTTAACAAATTTAATTATATAATTGATCACTGTAGTACTCACCATTTCTGAAACCCCAGCTTTGTTGTTTATACAGCACACAAAACCTAAATTTAGTTATGTAACTTGAATTACTAACTCAAGTGTCCCTCAAAAACAAAACATTACTTTTTCGCTATTTACACTGCATTCAGTCATCAGTTTCCAAAACTCATGATTCGGAAACTGGACTTTCGAGTAATAATATAACATACTAATTGTTAAAGAATTTAAATTTAAATACCTAAGCAAACGTCGTGGCCTGGGAATGAATATAATGAAACACATTTAAAGTGGAACATCTAGCTTCATATTAGCCTTACGGAAAATGGTGCAGTCAATATATTATTGTGAAAATTTACTGCACAAAACATTTGCATGAATTTTGTATTGATCCTGGTAACTATAAGCATTTACAAAGATTAAAAATTTTATTCAAAACTATTTAACATTTCTATTGAAAATTTATTAGCTTGTCAATAATCTAAGACTTGGTGGATATGTCAAAACATTGTGCTTTAACATGTAATAAGTGATTAAAAATGGGAGACAATACGTATACACATAGGGCATCAGACCACAAAGGTTAGACAATTGCAGACATGGTGCATGGAATTATTTATATAAGTGTAAACAATTTTGTCACTAAAAATACCGTTAGGCAGATATTTGAAAGTATAAAAATATGCAGTTTTGGAAATTGTTACTAAATGTGCGATCAATTTGGAAAAAAAGAGAATTAACTATCATACAATTTGGTGAAAATTTTGAGAATATTCGTAAAGTCCACTTTACACCAGCAATAATATTGCTATTAACACATGTTTTCATTATCAACAAATGTTGTGAAAAGCTTGAATATTGTTGGTAACGTCATGTGTTAACAATGTTGCCAACATTCTGTTATTAATTTTGTTATTTTTTATAATGAAATATTAATATTTGTTATCAAAATTTTGTGGTAAAAATTTGCTATCAAGGAAAGTTTAAAAATTTAGAAACGTGTAAATAACTTTGTCATCAGCACTGTTGCTAACATAATTTTCCCGACCCATTCTAGGACAGTCTGGATTAAAGTACTGTATGTTGATAACTAGCAATGTTATCAGCAATGTAGTGTGCATTTTTGTCATTAACATTGTTATTAATGTCCTTTTTATCATTCTTATTAATGATGTTAATAATTTTCATTTATCATCATTAACGTTGTTATTCATATCTGTTTATCATTCTTATTACGGTGTTAATAACATTAGTGTTTTTAGCAATATTTATAGTACATTTACTATTGATATTACTATAAAATTGTGTACCATAGCTTAAAATTTGTTGACAACATTCTTGTAACCAACGTTTGTAATTGATGTTGTTGCTATAATTTTTTCGGTGTAGACTGGCCCTAAACACATGCCTTAATTCTCCCTTGCAACTACTTGATCAGCAACTAACTTGATATGAAACCAACAGCAAAATTGTTTCCACTCCCATTAAAATAAAGCACTTAGTGCTCATTCACTGGAACATTCCATAAATAGTCCATTAGTTTATTGCTTTCACTTACGTTAGCCATAGTTGGTGCGCGTACCCCATGATAACTTTTTTTAACTTATGAAATCCTATTTTGTGTACCATGCTCTGAACTGTCAAAAGTATTTGTGCAGAATATAGAAACTTAAGACAGTATCTTCCTATTCGTAACAGCACATATTTTTGCACAAAATGTAACTTCAGTTGCATACTCCAAACACAGCTTACGGTGACTTATATGTTGTTTGAAGTGAAAAAATAAATAAATAAAATAATTTTTCTAGTTATTTCTGCCTTAATTGTACATGTGTTTAAGCAGAATGATGTGTTGTTGAAATTTTAAGGGGAACCACATGTGTAGTGTTTAGTATAAAATTTTGTTTCTTTTAGGCATTGTCACAAAAAATATGTTCTCATGTGTCCATGTGTTTTACTTTTATTACTGCTGCCTGACATTTTAGGCCCCTCTGATAACATTGTGGTCTGAACTGTACATATGTTACGATTTTATTACTTTTACTTGAAATTTTGCTTAGACCTTTCAGCTTTTTACTACGTTACTACATTGATCACAACGAAAATATTACTGTGTTTTAATTGCTATAGCTTCCATTCCTGGGTTTTGTTCACAATATCATGCAATTATGTATACTAATATACACTGCTAAAAAATAGTCAATATTGCTTGTGTTTAAAAAAATTTAATGCAGGGTTATACTTTAGATCATAAATTAATAAATTATAAGAAAAAAAGCATTGAAATTACAAATATAATGTACAAAGTACATATTAACATGTTATGTTTATAACATAATGTGAAATAAAATTGCACACACAAATTATAAAAAAATAATATTTACCATATTTACTCATGTATAATGCGCACTTTTGTTCCAAAACAACTGATAAAAATTCAGGGGTGCATGCTATACATGGAAAATAGGAAAAAAAACTACCTAGTAAAAAGGCCGGCAAAATGGCCTGGAGTGAGAAGGGGGAGGGGGGAGAAAAGAAGGCGGAGTTGTAGTCGTAAACTGAGAGGTGTCAAGAGTGGGAGGCAGAGATTTTCTCACCGCCCGGTTTCTCCATCATTACTCCTCTTCCTTTTCTTTAGTTCGACCCTCACCCCTGCTGTAACAAATGCTGTTAGAAGCCTAATTTTTTTTGTGTGTCCTTATCCACGTTTCTGTCCAAAGTGTTGCATAGTGCTTACACAATATGTGGGTTAAAAACTTATCTGATGATTGCCAGAAGTTTACTAGCTTTAAACTGTCGGTTACAAAGTAGGGAGCTGCTCAGCAATTTGACGTGGCAGAAACAAAAATTAGTAGGTGGCGGGCAGAATTGAGAAGTTAATTTTGCCATCTCGCAGGGAACAGCTATCTCTCCATGGAGAAAGAAAAGAAGAAAAAAAGACGACACTGTTCTCTCTCCCCCTTCCTCAAGCTGGAGAGAGAAGGCAAGGCAAAGTGGCATGGTTGTGGTTGGGGCTCGCACAGTCTCCAGCTTGTCGCCACCCCAAGCCGCATTCCTGAGCTCTGTTGTCTAGGCATGTCATCTTATGGTTGGGGGAAGAAGCGGTAGGCACAGCACAGCAAGAGGAGAGGGAGTGAGCTGGCTGGCTGGCAGGCAGGCAGGCAGGCAGGCAGGCAGGCAGGCAGGCAGGCAGGCAGGCAGGCAGGCAGGCAGGCAGGCAGCCAGCCAGCCAGCCAGCCAGCCAGCCAGCGACCGACCTTGGAAGGCTATTTATAGAAGCCACACGCCACTCCCAAACACCCTGCTACCCACTGTCCTATCTGCTGGTGCACTCTAGCCAGTGTGAATGTTATCTTTCATAGCTATTTTCTGTTTTGTAAGCCACGGTTTCCTTCCATCCCCCTTTGGCACCCTAAGTCGATGCCTCCCTCATGCTGCTTCACCATTTCCTACTCCCTTGTTTTTTCTTTTCATGCTAGTAGGCACATAATTGTTTCCCCCTGAAACTTGTTGTAAAAATCTTGTTACGTACTATACACAAGGGCGCACTATACACGATTGTATACGGTATGTCTTCTTTGTTGTAACACCTCATTTTGTATTTTGGGTTAATGTATAATTTTGTTTTAATTGTTGTGCAGAAGATCATGGCAGTTTCTGTGTTAAGTTCATATTTATTTTGTGCTTTTTTTAAGGGAATCATGGAAGCAGTTGAATACATGGCTCAAAATGGTCAGCGACCCAAAAGGACGTTTTTCTTGGCATTTGGGCATGATGAAGAAGTGAGTATGGTTTAATTATAATTTGAAATAACATATAGAATCCTTATTGTGTAAAAATATTTTAAAGTATGACAAAAGAGGAAATACTCCAAGAGCAAAAAGGGAATAAGAGTCTTTGAGGACATCTGACTGCTAAGGGGGCTGCCTGTCCAAACTGTCAAGTAGTGTGCAGAGCTTAGACATACACAGGTTTATTTGAAAACTACTCAACGTACGTGAGTGATATGAAACCTAGCATAAGTGAGAGAGAGCTCCCATAAAACCAAGGCCCAGTAAGTCGCTAAGTTAGCGCACACCGTACCCCAGCCTATATAGTTGCTTAAGTGTCTACGTGTAATTCAGCGAACCTTCTTCCAAAGTCAGGAGTCCCATCATAAAAAACTCCTACCCTTATTCCTAACAAGGTTACTCTGTGAAGTTACGTGACAGCAATGAAATGAGGATGGATGTCTGTTTTCTGTTTTACTGAAATGATGATGCATCAGTATAATTCAAACACCTCATTTATTGTAAACTATGGTCGCCCTCTACTGTCAGTGGTTTCCACATATCTAGGCTCCTCGCTCAGCCCGATGTGGGCTGAACACCTTACGTAACCATACTGCACACTTGACATATTCATGCTAGCATAACAGAAGGTTGGCACAACGCTAGCTTCCTGAAATCCTACTTCATTCTTTACCATGACAGGTACCCGGAAGGCTTGGTAATTCAGGAGACGTAATACCAAGTTCCACTGTGTGTCTGTTAATAAATATACCAGACGTTTAGGGATAGAGTGCATGTGCTAGGAGTGGCTCTCTAGTTACGTGTTCTACACCTTTCCCCTTCACTTTGTATGTGAACATGCTGGATGGAAGTGCAGAGGTATCTTGGCCAGAGGTTATGGCATGGTGGACAACACATGATCTGCATTTTACTGCCTTTCTGATATCTTACGTGTGTCACATGCTGCTTCTAAAATTGTTTTAGCACGTCAATGTCAGCTTGTAATCTCACACTATGAGCTTAAATGACATGGGCCTTGCACTCCACCATCCCTCGTTGAGCTGTAATTTGGCAGCGACACATTTCAAATTCTGAGCTTTCAATACAATTTGTTGGAAAACCTTCTGTATTATTTTATCTAATGTGCATGTTTAAAATTGAAAGTGTTATTTTCTTTATTAACAACACACAAGTAATGGAATTCACTGTTTTAAATGCTTATTGCCAGAGAAACATTTATCTTGTTACTTTTTTGCAATGTTTTCAATGAAAACATTGTCCACATCAACAAACATCCTTCTCCAGCCTGTTTCCATCCAACAGTTAAATTAGGTGCAGTTATCTTCTGATGGTAATCAGCGTACACTTGATCAGACATCAATATGGTCAACCAAAAATTAGGATTCATCTACAAGGTGAACATTTTCCAATCATCCATATTATAGTGTTGATAGTTTATGACATCTTGTGTGCTGCTGTTATTGACATGCAGTCAGGGTGAGTGGGTCTTCAATTCCTCTATCCCATCTGCAGTAGTGTTCTGTGAACAATTTACTGTGAAACATTGTGTTGTAATCACTGTTGCAATTTTTTTTGCGAGTGGTGAACACAAGGATATACTACATGTTGTTGTTATCTCATTGTCACTATTTCTGATGCATGCTAGCAATCACAGCACAAGAGCAGCACCCAACTACACAGGACAGTTCAGAGATGCCACTACGAAGGTGCATGTTCGACAATGAAATTCTGAAATCTGACCTCTGGATTTTTCATCCACTTTGGCCATTCTTACGTTGCAGACACTACTAATGGAGATTGTGTACGTTTGCCCTGGTATACCTGGTTGCTACTAAGGCTGTTCTCTATATATATATATATATATATATATATAATGTACATAGTACAATTATGTATATTTTTCAGGTATTACCTCACAAATTTATTCCTGTTTGGTTTATTATCAGCATGACGAACACAATACCATATACCATTTGCACATGTTTCAGCTGCCTGGGACGTACCATTTTTGTTCACAACTGCTACAATATGTAAATAGAAAGCTAGCAACAAACTGATTTGCAACTTCTAACAATATTGTACTTGTTGTTTACAGTGAATGTCCACCATCGATTTATGCTGAACACATCACATGGATGTTTGCAGGATTGCCTATGCTCTAGGCTCTGTATGTCAGCGCGAATATTCAAGTGTGTTTTGAGCACAAACGGTTTGTCCTAGACAGTTGCTACAAGAGGACCTTTTTTGTTACGCAGGTCTTATTTCTCAATAAACCATCTTTAAATGTTGACGGTAAAATAGTTGTTTGCAATTAGAGGGTAGTCACCTCTATTTTTTTCATAAGGATGGAAGGTATCAAGTTTTATTTGCTGAATAGCATGTGGTTTACTGTAGGAAAATTCAATGGTGTTGACAGAGAGGCATCCATAATGTATGCTGCATTGTATCCAGAACACGCTGGCAGACAACAACTTTGTACAGACATATCTCGGGCAGTTGTAAAACTGACTCGTGACACTGGCGATTTGTGACCACCAAAGTGCCAGCGTAGCAGGCCAGTTCTCAATCCACATAAGACCACTGTGCTGGATTAGGTGGCCACGCACCCACACACAAGTTCATGTATGGTCCCCTAAGACCTACACATTTCGCACACCACGGTGCATCACATTTTGAAGGATGTGACCATGCACCCTTACCACAGGCATTCGGCTGGCATTCTGCAACTGGGGATTGAACCAACCAGTGAACGTTTTCAAAAACGTATTGTTTACAGATGGGTAAGGGTTTCATAATGCAGGTGTGTTAAACCATAAATATAGCCATTACTGGGATCCGCCAACCCTTACTGGGTGTGTGAACAGAGGACAACCAACGTTTATGGGATGTGAATTGCTGGGGTGGCGTAATTGGATAGTGGGTTGTATGTCCCCACTTTTTTTAATAAACACTGGACAGCAGAATGTACACTGAGTTTGTTCAGAACGATCTGCCCATTATGTTAGAGGATATTGACCTTGCAACGAGACGTGCTATGTGGATACAACAGGATGGTGCCTCCTGCCATTTCATCACAACTGCACAAGACGTTATGAAAGATCAATTCCCTAACAAAACAATAGGCCGAAGTAAGGTTATTTTGTGGCCAGCAGGATCCCTCGATCTAACTGTCCTGGACTTTTATTTGTGGGGAACAGCGAAGTCATGGTGTATACGACACCACATGCTACCTGCGAAGACCTAAAACCAGCATCAGAGAGATCTTTGCTGTACTTCAGTACAGTGTAGAGCAAGCCATGGATAGCGTCCATTCCAGATTGGAATGGTGTCGGGAAGAGAGGGGACGTTAGTTTGAACACTTACTGTGTTAAAAAGGGCAGTTAAACACAATACAGGTAACAGGTTGTATTGTTTTTAGCATGTTATACAATTTGTTATTTTCATAAATTCAACATTTTTTTTGCTGTTGTCCTATTTATGATGTAAGATGCTGAGCACATGGGTTGTTTGTTGCTTATTGAATAAAGTGTTCACTTACACGTACCGGCAGTGTTTCCACAGTTGGGCGTAGAGTTACGATGAAATAGCTGTTGTATTAATTCACAAAATACTTAATCTGTAGCTACATTACACAGGGTTCGTGCAGTCTTTATAAGTCCTTAAAAAGTCTTTAATTGTTAACATTAATTTAAAAGGCACATAAAAGTCCTTATTTTGGCCACTTTTTGTTCAAGTTTGTGTTAGTAGCACTGTATTTACTGGCTTAACTTATTACACACTTTTTGTTATGACCTTTTGGGTTTAAAACAGGTTATACATAAGTTAATTGACACACATTTTTGCTCTTGACATGGAACCACTGATATGTTCCCGAGACAAAGATCCACTTTTATGCTCCTGAGAAAAAGAATCACTTTTATGCTCCCAAGACAGAGAACAACTTTTATGCTACCAAGACTGAGAGCCACTTTTATGCTCTCGAAATAGAGAACCACTTTTATGCACTTGAAACAGAAAACCACTCTATTCTCTCGAAACAGAGATCAACTTTTATGCTCCCGAGACAGAGAAACACTTATGCTCCAGAAAAATATTTTTACTATGAATTCATACTTGAAAATATAGCATGTGTAAGGTACATGAAGGTGTAAGATATGGGAGTAAGTACAGTATTCATTCTTTAAACATATTTTAAAAAGAGTATTTTGGAATGAGCGTTATTGATAATATGTAGGTAATGCAAAATGTATTTGACCTTCAATTATTTTGTCGCAATGTGTGTGCTACTTTGCTAAACATGCTAGAGTTTACCAGCCATGTATAACCTTATAACTTTAGATCATGTATCTGCGAAGGCTTTGGTGTCCAGTACGAAATTAGTTTGTGATCATATTGAGAATCAGACAAATATTTGGCAACCAACACTGCACCGTGCATTGATTGTTGCCAGTGCTATCAGACTAATAATATTGTTTCCATGTGGAAGGTTTAAAATTTTTTTACCGTCCATTAATTTTTCTTTTTGTTGTAGAAAGCATTTGTCGTTAAAAGTCCTTAAAAATATTTTAAAAGGTCCTTAGAAGTCCTTATTTTTCATTGTACCTAGGGAGTACGAATCATGTTACAAATAAACACTACATGAGTAACCAGATATACACTACACAAAAATACGTGGCAGAGCCATTTCTTTCTCTCTCAGTTTCACTGCAACGACACATGTGCCTCTACGTCATCGTTTTTTGGCACGCTATATCGTGTTCCTTGCTTGCTACTGGCACAGATGTTAACGTACTTCAAGTTTTTCTGGTCGCATGTCATTAATATTCTTGAAGTATGTTTCGCTACGTACTAATGTCAGGCCACCCTATTGAGTGCTGTAGTACAATAAAATCTTCTAAAGAATTTAACTTGCACAGACCAACAAAATGGCATTTCGCCACTAATTGGGATGGCACAAAACAAAGCCAATCACACGTTTTCATTGGGCAGAACATGCTCTACACAAAGCAGGCAACATAATGTCACTATTTGCACAAACACCAGTGTTATTACACCTGATGACTCATAGCTTATACACCCTATGTATGTATTGTGTGCATATGTGTGTGTGTGTATATACACACACACACACGTACACACATAATTATCACTATCAAAACGGAAAAATTTATCTGGTATCTAAATCTTAAAATATTGATATATCAGTGTTACGAATATATCAAAATCACCAGTGTATCAATATTGACAGTCCACCGAAAACAACTTCATTATATAAACATTGTCATAACTAACAATGTATTAATAATATAACAATAGTACCAAAATCACCAATATATCAATATTGACAATATACAGATAACTACTTTGGTATTTAAACAAATAACTGTCAATGTATTGATAACTACCAATATTGAAACCAAAAAATGTGATCAATATATAATTTTATAAATATTGATATACCGGCGTACCTGCCACTTTTACATTTTGCCTGTAAAGTTTACGGATATGACACCATGTTTATATTTTTATGGGAAAGAACTGAAATTTTGCCAGTTTTGGAAAATCTGTTTTCATTCTCAGAAAATTGCACCATTTATATTATTTTTATAAAGCTACCATAGATCATACAGTAGCGACGTGTCACAAAAATGGGGGTAAGAAAGGATTCTCATTGCTGCATGTCATTGGCTGATTATGTTTGTAAGTATCTCTGAAGACTTCAGAAATGTGTTTTACTCTTTGTCTCGGTGTGTGAATGTCAATGAATGTTTATTGTGTGTATTACCCTATGGTCGGCACAATATGTTTGCTTATTTGTGTGATTTATGGTATGTGCAGAAAAATTATATTGGTAAAATGAGTGGTAAACTTAAAAAGACATATTTTCAGGTATTCAGGAAAGTATATACAGAAAAATTTCCATGTATGGTAAAGTCAACCAAAAAGAGACGTTCACGTGTCGCAACATTTTCAGATGCGGTGTTAACATTGCTCATGGTGGTAGGAACAATTTGTTTAATTATGTGAAACACAGGAAACTCAAAAGAAAACAAATGTTGCCTCTTAGCAGTTCAAAATTAAAGAGTATTTTTGTTAAATGTTCTGGTTTAGAAGTTACGCGAGTAGAATCCTACTTCACATCTTTTCTTGTAGAACACAATGTTCCTATTGGCATCATGGACCATGCTGGGCCCTTGTATAGGAAAATCATTAATGATTCACAAGTGGTGAAAAGGTATGCATGCAGACCTACAAAGACAACTACAGTAAGCAATGGAAAGTCTTAAGTGTATTGTAGTAAGATTTTAAAAAGAGCATGTTTTGAGGAAAATTTTTTCGCTGGCTTTCTGAAAATAGCCAAAGAAGCAACTGTTGTTTAACTTAACAACAGTGCTGTTATGCGTGAGTTGGGTTCAGTTAACGAAAAAATTGTGCTCCTTTTGCTAAGGGTCGCTATGTTGAGACTTTTTTTGTGCATGAAGTTTATTTTAAACTAATATCGTGTAACTGGTTTATAAAAACATGTAGGCTTTTACATCATGCACATTTTGATCAGTCAGAAGAACACTTGGAATTTGAACAAACCTAAACTAAGGTTGCATTAAAGGTAAGGCTTGAGTGTGTTACTTGTTTAGTCAGTTAGTTACTTTCTAATGTATTATAATTAGTTTATTTCAGTTGCAGTATGTAATTCTGATCACAATAGCTATGGTGATGTTCTGTTGCAAATCTGTTGTCCTTGCTGTTATTAAAAATTTACCAATGGCACACCCATTTTTATTGTTAAATACAACAGTTGCCCACTAAGCTACATTGTCTCAAAGATCTTTGAGATTTTATTTTTGAGTTTTTTATAATATATATTCAGATTTATTTCTTAATTTGGAATTTTGAACGTTTAATTTTGGTGTGAAGAAATGTGCTTTGGTGAGATATTATTTGTGCTAGTTAAATAAATTTTAATTTGTCACGTTGAAAACATGCTATAGTTTATGTCATTTAAAAGATTTACATGTGAGAAACTTGAAAAGTTGGCAGGTATCGATATTGTGATGTTATCAAAATCACCGGTATACCAATATTTTTGATACATTGAAAACACTTACATAGAAATTGACACTACTATCAAAATTTACAATTTAATCTAAACTAGTGATTTCATTGATATTATTTTTGGACCTATGTTATCGAAATGATCATTATTATCGAAATGGTTATATCACTGAAATCATGATTGGACGTTATTGTATTACATGAGGACTGTATTATTTGTGTTTGGTAAATTTCACAATTTTTAATAGTCATTGCCAATGACATTTTCAGTTATTATGCTGATATGCGACATTAAGGATTAGGAAAGTATCATTGAATTAATTATTACCATCACTGTTGCTGTATATGTTTACCTTTGGTAAATCTATTAAGTCTCATATTCAGCTTTGTCTTCATTTCACATTTGATATGCATTGAATTATATGTATCTCTGAAATTTCAATGTCATTAATGACACTTTAATAATTAAATGTGCCATGTTGGTGATAAATGTGTAAATACTTTAAAATACAGGTTATTTTGTGTGTCATTTCAAAAACCAAAATTGAAAAGTTAATGTCGAATAATGTATGTTATCTGTATATTAATATACCGAAAACTTAATGTTATCAATATATCAAAATTTACAGTGTTATTGATATATCAATAAAGTAAAAAAATTTTAATATTAACAATATACTGAAATGTTACGATATTATCAATTTGATGTACAATTTACAATGTTATTGATGTCATTGATGTACCAAAAATTTACGATGTTATCGATGTCATCGATGTACCAAAAATTTACAATGGTATCAATGTCATCAATGTACCAAAAATGTACAGTGTTATCGATATCATCAATATACCTAAAATACTGATAATGCAGTTGAATTTAATATCAGTATCACAGTTTATGGTATCGAGCAGCCCTAGTTGCCAGTGCAACTAATGTTCTTGGGTTGGAGTGGTCGTAAAGAAATAAATGTAGTTTCTTAAAAAAGCTATGAAGTAATTTGTACTGTAAACTCCATGGAAAGATTCTGTGAATTTGTTGGATATAGGGTCACTCTATCTTAACTTTATTGGGTAAAGAAAATGCAGTCAATCCCTGTTATTTGGTTATGTGGTTGTTTGTAAGGGAAGGCACCGAGTTACGTAAGGATTACATACTTGAGTCAGTTACTTAACTAGATTTTTCCGTAAGTCAAACGTATGTACTTTTCTTTTGAATGCAACTTGAAATGAAAGTAATATTTTTTAAAGTGTAATGATTTACAAGCAACAAATGTTTGTAGAACCTAAAAGCTATAAGACATAAATAAAATTAAATGAATATTGTAAACACCTTTGAAACAGAGACAATGTTTTTTATAAATTATTTACTCTATGAAATGCATGGTGCACATGTCAACAGGACGACTATGTGACTTGTGCACATGGGCTGAGTTGTTCCGGTAGAGACTTGACAGTGCTGTGCATGGCTTGTCTACCGCAGCACTCACACATTCTCACATGCACTATGCACAGTACAGATAATGCCTGTGTTTAACCAGCGTAGTCACTTGCACTGAGCCCATATCTATTCATGACTTTTGTGGGAGATGTTATCAGTGCTCCCTGTTAGACACGGTTGCTCTGTCAGTGTTAAATTGATTAATTTGCTTGTATAACTGTGCCGTATACAAGATGCAATTTGGGCTGAGAGTGTCATTCTGTGACGAAAGAAAAGAAATGCGTGTGTAATATAAGTTCAGTAATTAACCCACAAGCTTTAAGAGGAAAGTCATTTTATTATTCTTTGTAGCCAAGTGAATTATCCATTGGAGGCAACACTTCAAATGAAATTTTGTTCTTAGTAAAATATTCCTTTACCTCAGGAACAAAATTATTATTGAACCAATCTCCAAACAGCGCACGTTAACCCGAGACCTTGGTGTTAGGTTTACAGATTGCTGGCAGCTTACTTGTGACAATTTTCGGAAATAACCTTAGGTCCTGGGAATGGTAAACTGCTAGTGGTTTAAGTTTCAAGTTTCCGGACGCCGTAGAACCAACCATAACAGTGATACAATATTTTGCGACTTTAAATCCAGACATAGATTTTATCATCCTGTGAAATAAGTGTCCATTCTGGCAACTGTCTCCAAAACAGAGCAATTTCATGGGCTTTAAATATTTGCTAAGATAAACATTTACCATCCTCAGTTATTTCCGCTAGGAGTTCAGGAATTTAGCTTGCAACACCTGCATCTGCACTTGGTCCTTGCCTGCAATCTTGATGTGAAGATTCACATGCTTGTTGAATTTCAAACTGCTCGGCGCTGTTTTTGAGACCATCCATGCTTTCCTCTTTCTGCAGTTTTCATGATATACAGTATTATTTTTTAAGTTTAAACAAGAACAGCTATCAAAAATCTGTCCGCCAGTTTTGTTTAAAATTATTTTCACTACGTTGGGCAATATTTTTCCAGACAGTAAATGCTATGGTTTTGGCTAATTTTGAAATTAAGGAAATGTTTGTTAATTTACTTTAAGCTGAAACCGTGTAATTTCTTATCTTACAAAATTTCACAATTGTTAGTATCTTTTTCCCTGTTTTTCTAAAGCAAATTCTCTTGTTTCTTACTATCTGATTTGAACATTCATTCTTACATCTAGGTAACATTTTACCCTGAACAAACAATATCCACATAAAAAATACTATGGTCGTAAACCCTATTCAGGGACAGATCTTGGCTTTCCTTCGCCCAGGGCAACAATTATTAAGTAAAAATTTTCAGAACCACAGCTGGCCTCTAACACGATGCCTGCGGCAGCCTACCCTCCCATCTCTACTACTTCTAGACAGTCCCCTGTACTTCTGCTTCACGCAATATAAGAAGCGTTACTGCTGTCTGCAGGATCAACAAAAAGCCGAGAAGAGAGATTGAGAGAAAGAGAGAGACGGCGAGCATCACACAAGTTCCGTGTTATCTGCTTCTGTAATCAGCTGCCATGTCATTGCACGTTATATCAAGTCTGCGTATCTTGGTCAAAAGTATTATGTAACTGTGATTTTCGATAAGTAGTGCCTTATGTTACTCTGTGCCTGCCCATGTTATTATTTAACTAAAATTATATTTAAAAATATATTTTAAAAATTGACTGAAATATTGCTGACGGTATAAATTACTCAGTTTTTACAAATCAACACCTTATTACTCAGCACTCATATGAAACATTTATCCTGTGAATTATTAACACAGTAAACCATTCAATGTCTTTAAAGCAACACAGCGTTTTAAATTGCTTTAGATTGGGCCTGCTCGCAATACTATAAATTACGGCCACACTGCACTTTCGCCATTAAGATAGGATGCATTGTCTGTATCACACATCAGTTTATAACGCTCTGAGCACATAATCTTCAATGCTGTTTCTGAAAGGTTCTTCAAAAATGTATGTGCTAACAATGGTCAACTTGTAATTACTTTCTTTCTTCTGCAATGTCACTTGGGCAGATAGCCTTATGTGTTAATGAAGAATCATCACATATTTCTCTTATTTTCAGCTGGCTGTGTATTTTAATTAAAGTACAAAGTTTAAATGCTGATTATATGTCAGAAAGGACATATTGAAAGACGTTGAACTCTAGCATTCATATTCATTAATTTTTGTGTACTGTGCAATATTATTTGCTTCAGTGTTCATTTGATGTCAATCATTCCTACTATGACAAAATTTTGTGATACTTTGATAAAATGGTACATAAAATGTGGTTAGGGACAAATTAATTTTGTTGGTTGTGAAATCTATCGGCAATTTGTTTTCTTACCTTTTACTTCTCTTTCATTTTTATGCCACAATAAATAATTTTGAGCCATTTTAAATAATTTGGTCAATCTACAGTTTGAATGTGTAGTGTGTTTTAATAAAATTTTCTGCTGACAATTGTGGTTAACTTCAAAGTTGAAACTTTTTTGGTTTTAGGTTTCTGGCAGACGAGGTGCACAGGAACTAGCTAAAGCTCTCATTGCTAGAGGTGTTGATCGTCTGGACTTTGTTGTTGATGAAGGCTTTCCACTTTCCAAGGACTTGATTCTTGGAACTGATCAACATGTTGCTATGTAAGTTCAAATGTGACATCAGGTTTGCATTTTAATTTATATCTGTATGTTGTATATGTTTGCATGTGAATTTGTGATGGTGTACGTATACATATGTTTATAGATGTGTGTTTGTATATGTGCGCACACACTCACTCACTCACTCGCACAAGATGTCCAGAAACTAGTGCATAATAATTACACCATATGAGTCCTGGGCTAAATTGGAGGCAAAAATATAAAGGGCAAAATGTTGTATGACATTTTGTGTGCACAATGTGGCAACATTGCACCGAGAATGTCGCCTCTGCGCTCCATGTCCAGGTATTATTTTATTTAGATTATGTGAAGTAAATGTACAATCATGTTTAGACTGATCGGGATACAGGTCAGAACCGTAGTAGTAAGATAAGTAGTGTGCAAGAGGGGACTACCTACAGTGTTATGTTGCCTCATTGTCCACGTAAAATGTCATTGAACAACATTTTGCGACTAACATTTTCTTCTCCAATTTAGCACAGGATTTGCGTAGTGTGCTTATCATGTGTTTGTTTCTGGGCACTGTGTGTTTGTATATGTATGTGGATGTTTATGAAACATGCATGCATTAGATGCATTTTATACCGTTTGTGTTTTTGGTAAATATGGTAGGAAAACTTGTTTGAGCTGGGCAATGTTTTCAGCACGTTGAAATTAAACTCTAAAAATTATTTTGCCAGGTATCTTAACTTTATCTACACAGTAGTGTGCGGGTTAGTGGCAAGTTTATCTTATGAATGTTTTGTTGTGGCACTTCAAGAATGTGCATTTTTGTGATTTAGCATTTTGAGAGAAATTAAGTGTTTTGACTTTTCTGCATATCACATTTAAAACTCAAGTATTTCTCAGTATTTTCTGGTACAATGCCACCATAGTCACCACATACAATTCAAGTTACTTTGAACGACAGTAAGTTAAAATAGTTTAACTTTGTTTCCTCAATTTTTGGAAAGATTGCCCTACTTAAATGTTTAGTTTACGTTAAAAACTTCCCAGGTCAAGATGCCTGGCCTCCTAGCCTTAAATATCACTCTTTACAAAGTCTTACTTACCTGGGTTATGTTAGACATTTTTCCCTTGAATTTAATTACGATTATTAACAACTATGCAGACATGATTTTTTTAATGAGATTAGCAGCTAAAGGAAGACTTTGGATTTCGCTACTAAGTACAAGGTCATAATTAATACAAATAAAGGAAAGGGTCGCAGACGCTTCACTTCCGCTTCCTTTGTGACTACTCTGCACACTAACTGGAAATTTTTAGATAAGAAGAGGAGACAAGCTATCTTCCTTGCTTTGCGAAGATGAGATGCAGTGTCTGAGATAACTCGTAACTTCTGTCAGTAATTACCGGCCATAAAAGTGAATGTGTTCTATGCTTGATAACATCGGTAAATCGTGTTGTAGAAGATAAGAAAGAAAACACATTTATGATGCAGACAGCCAGTCGTATTGTTTAGGGCCCCGCTATCACAATTTATCTTGCGTATTTTAGTAGTGTAAATGACAGGCCTTCTTTTTGAATGCCTAGACACAAAAAATACTAACAGTGTCACTATCTTACAGTGCAGCGTAAACTTGCACAGTATCAAGAAGCAGTGAATCTTTGTTTAGAGTGAGATGCTAAGCAAATCCGGCTCAGGCTTAAGGAAATACATATCTGTGTGTGTGCACATATGTTGCGTGCTGATGCATGCGATAGGAGTGTACTGATAAGGAGGGATGAATGAGAGAGACAGTGTGTAGGAATAGAACACTGTGGTTGCTCATGCCTGCCGTAAATTTGTTTTTATTTACTTGATACATCAGCGCCAAGGCATAGCGGGACTCTGGGTCTGTAGTGTTTCTTGGCCTTGACCTTCACACACAGCTGCATGCCACAGACAAATGTCTGGCAAGCACTTCAAACTAATAATGGTTAATCCGTGAAATGCATAATCCGTGATTGTTGTGGTCATGACCATCGCAGATTAAAGAGGTTCTACTGTATTTTGTAATCTTCGATGTTGGCAAGTATCATAAGTACATTATTGTTTTGGTAGATTAACCAGGTCCAATGTTGTGCCTTTTGAAAATACTGATAATTTTAGCATAAAATGGGCCTAACTGTGTTTATGTTCCTATAGCTTGATCATCTCCTTAAGATCAGGCTAGTCTACTATCTGCAAGTGTTTTTGAATGTCTGTTTTCTTTGTTATTGTTAGAAAATATCTACCATGTTTGGTTTTTGTGATCTGGGAAACTCATTATGAGTTAAGGTGGCATTTTACTAACCTATATGGCTGCCACTACTTATAAATGGCCCAGAAAATGAAAAAGAAAATTGTCAAGTGTTGGTGTTTACAACAGAGACAGAAATAGGAAGATGTAGGTGATTAAATGATAGAGAAAACTGTTTATTATTTATAAAAAACTTTAACATTGTTAAAGAAGCCATAGGTTAAAATACATTGCAGTACTGTAAAAGTTTAAAGGAATTTAACCTAGAGAGTAGAGCCTCATTAATAGGATACCTAGTTACGATGCCAAATATTTTACGGTGGGATTATTAAAGGCTAAGAAGTGATGAGCAACTGCTTTTAAAGCTTAATACTGTTTTTAAATAAAATGTGATGGATTTAAATGAGGCGGACACAATTTTCTTATGGTTTTTAACCAAAAAATAATTTTATTAAAATAAGTTTTGTTTTTTTGAAATTCTGTCCAAGTTATCCTAAGTCCGGCGCATCGAGGTCCGAGTTATTGAGGGTTCACTGTATTAGGTAAATAATAAAATTACACAAAATTCAACACCCTGTTGTGTAATGTTTACAGGTATGTTGAATCCAGTTTTTTTTTATTCTGGACCTATGATTGTTTTTTGATTTTAAATTTAAATACAGATTCCAATTGTTTTGTATAAAATAGGTTTTAGTATTGTTTGTGTTGTTTTGAAACTTAATAGTATATGTTATGAATAGAATTGCTTT